>JAVTVY010005354.1:0-41284 GCA_036873755.1 Hanleya hanleyi
AGAGGTGCTACAACTCCTCAGCCCCTTAACAGTCTAGACCAAGATGTTTTTATGAGTGTATAAGTTTGGATGAATAGCAGTGAGTTATGGCATGCGAAATGCAAACCCAAGCCACAACTGGGACAGATGTACGGATGGATAAACTGACACACGGACGGACAATCGGAATCCAGTATACCCCCAACTACTAGGTATCCACATATATGCAGGGAAATCGACCATAGAGGTCCATGTCCTCCGCTAGCAGCACCAGTTATAGTGGATTACTGGCACTGCTGCTTAATGATATCTCATATCATTGATGAAGAGTATGATTTGAAAATGGAGATATCGCTGATGAGCTTAACATAATCTAATATAGCGGATGGCACCCATATTTGATTATGCACATCCATAAAACATAATACTAACTGTCCTCTCGTCAATGTCCATGCACTCTCCAAGTTTGAAGTAGATTGGTTGAATCGTTCTAGAGTTATTGTCCAGACAAGATATAAATGCTGAAAATCTAAGATGACTGATGGTGGCCATCTTGGATTACACCGGTAACTGAAAAGCAATGCCAACTGTCCTCTCACCGAAGTCAAGCCAAACTGCAAGTTTGAAGTCGATCAGTTGAATTATTCTAGAGTTGTTATCCAGACAAGATGCAACTGCTTAAAATGCAACATAATCCAATATCCCTGGTTGATGGCAGCCACATTGGATTATGCTTGTTCATGAAACACAATCCTAACCGGGATCTCACCAAGGTCAAGGGACTCCCCAAGTTTGAAGTAGATCAGTTGAATCGTACTCCAGCTATTGTCCGGATCAAACTAAAATCCAATGAAATCCAATATGGCTGATGGTGGCCATATTGGATGAAGCACGTCCTTGAAAAACAATCCTAATCCGGCCTCCTCTCAACAATGTCAAGGCACTCCCCAGGTATGAAGTAGATCGGTTGAATCGTTCTCAAGTTATTGTCCGGACAAGATCCAACTGCTTATAATCCAATATGGGTGACGGCGGCCATATTAGATTATGCACAATGCTGAAAAACAATCCCTACAGTCCTCTCACCACACCCCAAGTTTGAAGTTGATTGGTTAAATCGCTCACGAGTTATTGTCCAGACAAGAAAATCAAAGATCCAAACTGCTTATAATCCAGTATGGCTGACAGCAGCCATATTGGATTATGCACATCGCTGAAAAACAATCCCATCTGTCCTCTCATCGATGTCAAGTCACACCCCAAGTTTGAAGTTGATCGGTTGAATCTTTCACGAGTTATTGTCCGGACAAGAAAATGTAAGATCCAACTGCTTATAATCCAATATGGCCGACGGCAGCCATATTAGATTACGCACATTGCTGAAAAATAATTCCAACCGTCCTCTCACCAATGTTAAGGCACACCCCAAGTTTGAAGTTGATTGGTTGAATCATTCACGAGTTATTGTCCGGACAAGAAAATGTAAGATCCAACTGCTTATAATCCAAAATGGCTGATGGCGGCCATAATGGATTATGCACATTGCTGAAAAACAATCCCAACCGTCCTCTCGCCAATGTCAAGCCAAACTGCAAGTTTAAAGTCGATCAGTTGAATTATTCTATAGTTGTTGTCCAGACAAGATGCAACTGCTTAAAATGCAACATAATCCAATATCCCTGGTTGATGGCAGCCAAATTGGATTATGCTCGTTCATGAAACACAATCCTAACCGTGATCTCACCAAGGTCAAGGGACTCCCCAAGTTTGAAGTAGATCAGTTGAATCGTACTCCAGCTATTGTCCGGACAAGATCAAACTAAAATCCAATGAAATCCAGCATGGCTGATGGTGGCCATATTGGATTAAGCACGTGACGTCTTTAAAAAACAATCCTAATCCTCCTCTCAACAATGTCAAGGCAGTCCCCAGGTATGAAGTAGGTCGGTTGAATCGTTCTCGAGTTATTGTCCGGACAAGATCCAACTGCTTATAATCCAATATGGGTGACGGCGGCCATATTAGATTACGCACATTGCTGAAAAACAATCCCAACAGTCCTCTCACCAATGTCACGGCACACCCCAAGTTTGAAGTTCATCGGTTAAATCGCTCACGAGTTATTGTCCGGATAAGAAAATCTAAGATCCAAACTGCTTATAATCCAATATGGCTGACAGCGGCCATATTGGATTATGCACATCGCTGAAAAACAATCCCATCTGTCCTCTCATCGATGTCAAGGCACTCCCCAAGTTTGAAGTATATCAGTTGAATCGTACTCCAGTTATTGTCCGGACAAGATCAAACTGCTTAAAATCCAATGAAATCCAGTATGGCTGATGGTGACCATATTGGATTAAGTACGTCCTTGAAAAACAACCCTAATCCTCCTCTCAACAATGTCAAGGCACTCCCCACATATGAAGTAAATCGGTTGAATCGCTCTCGAATTATTGTCCGGAAAGGATCCAAATGCTTATAATCCAATATGGCTGACGGCGGCCATATTAGATTACGCACATTGCCGAAAAACAATCCCAATCGTCCTCTCAGTCTCACCAATGTCCAGGCACACCCCAAGTTTGAAGTTGATCGGTTAAATCGTTCAGAAGTTATTGTCTGGACAAGAAAATCTACGATCCAACTGCTTATAATCCAATATGGCTGATGGCGGCCATATTAGATTACGCACATTGCTGAAAATAATCCCAACCGTCCTCTCACCAATGTCAAGGCACACCCCAAGTTTGAAGTTGATCAGTTAAATCTTTCACGAGTTATTGTCCGGACAAGAAAATGTATGATCCAACTGCTTATAATCCAAAATGGCTGACGGCGGCCATAATGGATTATGCACTTTGGCGAAAAACAATCCCAACCGTCCTCTCGCCAATGTCAAGGCACACTCCCAAGTTTCAAGTTGATCGGTTAAATCGTTCACGAGTTATTGTCCGGACAAAAAAATCTTACGGAATTTCGGACACCGGTGTTTTCTTATTCTGAAATTCAAAGGAGATCTATTCAGAATCAAAACAAACCTCCAATACCTTACATGTTATTTTCATAGTGCCTAGTCACATTGTTACAACATTGCAAGCCCAATTTGTGCTTTGAAAAAAAAAACCCACGTGAGGTATCGGAGATTTTGTTTGATCCTGAACAGATTTCCTTAAAATTTTAGAATAAAAATGCACAAATTACATATAGATACTGTGGAGAATTTCACTTCTCTAAGAAAAACTGGCTCCGATAGCCGAAAATCACATCCCATCATAATGCGAGATATAAACTCCCCTGACGAACTCCGTTGGTAATGCATTAGCGTCAGTGCAACAACAACAACAACAACAACAATGAACTTTATTGGGTTTGCCATACCTTTCGCTATCTTCCATTCTTCCATGATGTATATTTTAGAGGACTTGTTATGCGAGACACCCGTTGTACTGGCCGACGACCACAGTTCATTTTACAACTGAAAACTGAATTCCATCATCGGATGTGTTGGCAGGAAGCACAGACACATGGGCACTACTTTCGTTTTTGACTACTTTCGTTTTTGACAATCTCACAGGTTCCTACAATTCTGTTACAAGACAAAGTACAAGTTGCCCTTTTCCGATAAAATAGGCGTTTATTATTGTTCAAATCCATTTTGATAACTTTTAGACGAACTAACAAGTCGATTTTCACAGTTTTAATGTCGGACTATTTTTTCTCAACAGCGTAGGGATACGACAATTAGCCGAGTCAGGCAATACCGTACTACTGAATATGCAGAGGAATATAGACTTCTAGACCAAACCAATGACCAGTCACTCACTACACTGAACCAATGGCTGAAATACAACTTTACTATGGAGCTCTTTATTGGCTACATGCCAGCAAGTGTATGTAAATCAGTATGAAAGTAGGCCTAATGTATGCATACTTGGAGATCCCTTTTTAGAAGACTGGAAAATGGTAGAAAAATTAAAAAAAATGTAAAAAAATAATTAATGACCGGTTAGACCTGAAAGTTTCAAAGGCACAAGTAAAAAATAAAAGGATCATAACCTGTAAGTTTCAAGAACTTCCTCGCAATAGTTTCCCAGATACGGCTCGGACAGACGGACAGACACACTGCTAGGGCCACAACAATACTCCTGAGCCCGTAGGGCTGAGGAGTAAAAATAGAAAAGTATAGACCGGACATGGGGGACGGACAGACGGACACATGGACAGAAACTGCCATCACATGATACATCTGCCTTTCGGGCGGGCATATAAAAATATTGCAAAAAGTAGAATTTGTCTAATAAAATAAGTCAAGGTTGGTCATTTTAAATGGACTTCTGACCGATTATCAGCTGCATGTGTGATAGTAATTTAGAATTCCTGGTAGTAATCCTTCTTAAGATAGCTTGTTTGCAAGGAAAATGATCAGACGAATGGACAGACATACAGACACTGCCACTGACGACAATACCTCTTTGGCCAGATCTGGCCCGAGCGGTAAGAGAAATTGAACATGGTTGAACTTATATTATGACGTGACCGCAGTGCCATTTTCCTAGCAGGAATTTATTAGACGATTTTTCAACTTTTTCATTCCAAGCCGGATCGCAGATATTTTTGTAAATACGGTAGGTTATAACTATGTGCTGTACCTTTCAAAGCATTGTGTATCCTGTGGTTCTGCCAGGAGTCTTCCAGTAACAACATCTGTAACAACAGATCTAGGTATGGCCTCAGCTCATATGTGTATGAATACGCCACCTGAAACAAAACCGATACAACTGAGATAACCTTCCAAACCTCACAATGAAACACCTACATGATATTAAGCATTTACTATGAAAATTTCACACCAATTATTAAGGGAGATACAGCCCGGACAACAATATACTATAGCATAAATTGATGTAGTTGATAAAGGGCCAGAACTTTGCACAAAATCACTGAAAGGGGTAAAAACATGCAGTGCACATCTGCAAGGTACTAAGCATCTTTCATGTAAGTTTCGAGTTGTAGAACAAATACTAGCTGAGCTAAGGATCAGACAAGGGTATACAGATATTGCCCACAGAAGGCCATAACTCTGGGGCGAATTACCAAAAGTGGTAAAAAAATGTGATGGTGCACATCTACAAGTTACTAAGCATCTTCCAAGTAAGTTTCGAGATTGTCGAGCAAATGGTACACAAGATATCATCTGGACAAATTTGACCATGCAGACGGAGAGATGAGGGCATAAATTACTGTTCTTTAGAGCAAGATGGATCCAGTGTTCTGTCAGGTTGTTGCTGCTCCTCCCACATATGTCATTCTAAACCTTTCCCAGATTTATCTGAATTGCTCATCCAATGACATCACTATAAAGTCATTCAAAGAAAATATTCCTTTCAACAAGCTGAACCTACCTGCCATAACAGTTCACTCAGTACTGTGGAGGAGAAATGGGGGTTCTCCCAGCTGCAAAACTACAAGGAACAAACACGATTTCGAGTTTATTCATCATAATATCTCAAACTTGAAGAGAAACATTATATTCAGGAGATAGAACAGCCTACTAAATATGATACTTTATTTTTCCACGTACCTACCTTCTAAATTTTAATGAGAGACTATCATGAATTTCACAGATAAATGTGACAATATTGATAAGAAACAAATTTTGATATTACATAAGACTAGAATATGACCCTTCATGATTAAATCAATCAACTGATATAAATTGTGAGAGGTGAAAGCTTAGATTTAGGGAAAGAATTGCGATCTAAGTACGGTAGTGGGTCGACTATGATTATGTTAGGTTTGTTACCCTTAGAAGCTTTGTGGTGTCTTCAGAGTTATTACAGTCCTCGATGAGTTTCTTCACATAGCTGGTGCGAGTGAAGAGGATGTCTGCCACCTGGGACTGTATGGGCATGAGATACTGGGGACAGTTAGGGTCACCATGGGGGTTAGGCATTGCCTGCTGACCCTACAAATCAACATGGTAAGTCTGTGAATATTTCCTTTGCAGTACTTCATACCAGCTTCTTTTAACATAATCCGTATTACCTGGTCACTTTACATTTAAGTTTTCATTTTAACTGAATATCTGCTGGGAGTTTTATTCAGGATTGGACAGATGTTTTTTAGTGCTGCAAAAGATATTTCACAGTACTTTCTAATGTATGAGGAAGCAAGTGAAACATCTCCTGATATACACACCCAGAAAGAGTTGGTTGTACTCTTTACTATCCGTTCGGCCAACCTTCCATGAAGGAAGAGAGACAATGAGTTGATCAAATTATTGAATGGTCATCCAGGGGAGGGAACTTACGTTTACAGATGAACGGCAGCGAGAAGAGACATCACAGCATCGGACAAGTAAGGAGACAACAGAGTAAAGTTTGCTGAGTTCAGCATACTGGTATTTGATTGGTGGGCCTGGCCCCTCGTCTAGTGCCACCAGCATAAACAAGTGAGGCACATTCAACTTGAGTAACTGTTGTTTCTGCAAGTAAGAATATAGAGTAACTTTCAAAAATAGACCACGAAATGATTAATGCTATCAACTAGGGCACTTGGAGAATTTCTGAGATGGACAACATAAATTACACTATTATAGTTTGAGGCCATCATCATAACAATGCCTGTCCTAGCCTGGTACAGATGTAGCATATTTCGGAAGAGAATTCTTGATTACTTTTTTCTTGACAGCAGAGAAATAGGTTTTGAATGTTCAGATTTGCGATGCCTTGCATTTAGCATTTTACGTCTGGAATACCTAAGCTTGCATACATAAGGAACATGAGATTGATCTAATCAAAACCCCTCGGCTTTCCCCAAGTCATTGTGACCCATGTGTAGTGTGAATTGGGGAAGAGATAGTTCTATGTGGGATGATCAAGATATACCGGTAGTACATTCAGGCATATAGGACAGAAATAGAAAATTATATATCTGTGAAGGGGCATACGTCTGTAAAATATGGGTCAAGGGGAGCCACTTTCGATAGGCGTCTGACTTAGCACTCTGTAAAATAAGAACCGAGACGAATAAGCTGTACCGAACACGGATCTGCAGATATAACTTGTACATTCAACTACAGATAACAAAATCGGAGATTATTACATCCAAAGGGGGCATAACTCCATAAGCCGATGCGAGTAATCCTTTGTTGGCTTGTAGAATACAACAATATAAATAGGTTTCCAAAATATAGTAGCTATACCGAACACAGTTCTGCAGATATAGTTGGTTACATTCAGGCATATAGGACAGAAATAGAAATTAATATATCTGTAAAGGGGCAGAACTCTGTAAAATATGGGCCGAGGGAAGCCACTTTCAATAGGCGTCTGACTTAGCACTAGATAAATAAATGTTGAAAATTTGGTGGTTGTATCTCAAGCGGTTTTGCCTAAGATGCGTTAACAGACGGACGTACATGGCAACGACAATACCCCGAGGCCAAAATGGCCGAGGGGTAAAAAGTGGAAGTACTGTTGTAGATGTTGAAGCTTACCTCTGAAATACCTAAGCTTGCATACATAAGAAACAAGTGGAATACTGTTGTAAATGTTGAAGCTTACCTCTGGAGTACCTAACCTTGCATATAAGAACAAGTGGAAGTACCTTTATAGATGTTGGAGCTTACCTCTGGAATATCTAAGCTTGCATACATAAGGAACATGCGGAAGTACTGTTACAGATGTTGGAGCTTACCTCTGGAATATCTAAGCTTGCATACATAAGGAACAAGTACTGTTACAGATTTTGGAGCTTACCTCTGGAATATCTAAGCTTGCATACATACGGTAAGTTCCCTAAGTGTTCATGACCGGAAGTGAATATCGCAGTCGTGAATACGAAGCTGCGCATCTGAAAACCCCTCGGCTCTGGGCGCCAGCCATTCATAATGTATTCAATTTGAAGCAAGACTTCAGGAACACCAAGCAGTCAAGTGACAAATATACAGATTATGAAAAAATTTGCCATTAGAAATGGCCTCTAAGGTTTATGTCCAATCAGAGAAGTCGGTATTCATTACATAAGTCTGTTGATGCATCGATGATGTATACCAAATTTTGTCATAGAGCATTTGAAAATTATCAGAGATAGAGATCATTAATGATTTCGCATAAATTAAAGATGGCCGCCCATCCTTCCCACCACTCAGAGAAACTGATGTGGTTATTCATTGCAAGTGTCTTGATACATGGATGCTGTATACCAAGTTTCATATAGAACACTGAAATGGTATCAAAGATATACATCATCAAAGATTTTGCATAAATTAAAGATGGCCACCAAGGTTTCCGCCCAATCAGAAACACCAGAACTGCCATTTATCGTAAGTCTATTGATGCATCGATGATATATGCCAAATTTTACATCGAGCACTCGAACGGTATCAGAGATAGAGATCATTAATGATTTCGCATAAATTAAAGATGGCCGCCCATCCTTCCTGCCACTCAGAGGAACTGATGTGGTTATACATTGCAGGTCTCTTGATACATCGATGCTGTATACCAAGTTTCGTATAGAACACTTGAATGGTATCAAAGATATATATCATTAAAGATTTTGCATAAATTAAAGATGGCCGCCAAGGTTTCCACCGAATCAGGGAAACTGGTTTGGTCATTCCTTTGAAGTTTCTTGATGCATCGATGATCTATACCAAGTTCACGGAACAGTGAAATGGTACCTAAGATACACAAGATTAATGATTTCGCATAAATTAAATATGGCCGCCAAAGTTTCCAACCAATCAGGTCCAGATTCAATAGGGTTCTGGGTCATGAGCATATGGATGTGCAGTGCAAGTTTGGTGTGCCTAGGGTAAGTCGTTCTAAAGATATCTTGGTAACGAGAAAGCTATGATGGTTTCGCATAAATTAAAGATGGCCGCCAAAGTTTCCAACCAATCAGGTCCAGATTCAATAGGGTTCTGCGTCACGCGCATACGGATGTGCACTGCAAGTTTGGTGTGCCTAGGGTATGTCGTTCTGAAGATATCTTGGTAACGAGAAAGGTGTGACGGACGGACGGACGGACAGACGGACAGACAGACGGACAGACGTACATGACGACGACAATACCCTTCGGCCAAATTTTGGCCGAGGGGTAAAAACTGACCACTTCCGAATAGTTTGTGCAAGTCAGTTCAGAAAAACCGACGTTTTCGTAAATTAGAGTCCCCATATTAAATGCCCATACCCTTCGACAATGAAAGGTCACAATACGTCCACTGTGGTGTTTCTTTAATTTTGTGATATTTACCCCAGACAGCACTCTTAAATGATATAAGATCGACAACCACGAAACCTAATATACTTCGGCGAAGTTCAGTGGTACGAACACGTGTGGTCGAGGGGAAACCCCGAAGCAAAACACGGGAAATGTTTGTTGTGCATTTAGATTTGTCAGGCAATAATTCCCAATTGATCAAAGGATAAATAAAGCATTCTTTCTGCTCTTTAACCATTAAATTAGGTTTGAATAAATGACTGCACTGATCGGCTGACAATGAAGAGATTAGTTTTATCGGACGCCCCGCCAATTTAAAATCACAAATTCGCGTATATCCTTGTATTAGTATACATACGGGACAAGGGTATATTCTGTCGCTTCTGATATTTTCTTTATTTTCTCTTCAGGACATGCTTGAACTCTTGCAGAATTTTTTTCACGGCCGAGAAGACTAGGCACAACTATCCCAGTGACGCCAATGATGTTTACGTGAAAATATATAACGATCTAATGAAGAAACACAGATTACGTCATTTTCAGATTGAGAATCAAACCTAATAATTTCTTGATTGCTCTTCATAGGAAAATATTGTGGAAGGGCTTTTCAAACTGTTTATGTCAATGAAACGAACAGCAAATTAAGCAAGCGCCCGACACTATCTGAAGATCCATATCAGGGCCAACTCGTCTGAGACGATATACAATCTTCCCAGCTGGAACGAGCTCATCCCGCCATGAATAGCGGCTAAACGAAAGACATGAATTGCTTGCCCATTCTAACAATTCACTGTATCCCTTCGATCCTTTATTAACAAATGTATGAAAATACTTTCATAGAATTAGGTGGGGTCTGTAGACATGGAAGAATGAAAGTTTCAACATGCCACGTGTTGGTTGTACATTTTCCCGCCATACGGAGTTGCAATAACATCACGTGATCAATACTTGGATAGCATGGCACGCGGGCCAAACTTTCACTTGTACACGGTTCCCGCTTCATAATATATTCAGCCAACACAACCTCAATGTATTATGCCTTCGTAACAGTGAGATCACGACTCTCATGAAAAATAAAAAATAAAAATTGGTTCAATCTGTTTCAGATGTAAATGTATTCTGGAATATTTCTGATGAAAGACAGATCGACAGATGATGATGACGAAACAGCCAAATGTACAACCGTGTTTTTATCTAATATTACCTCATGGGTTCAGCAAAATTAATTCACATTTCAGATAGTATAATTTAGAGAATAAGTATAGACAGAAAACCTATATACACGTTTAGTTTATTCCATCTTTTATTTTTTTACTTTTAATCTCAACCCACTATTCCGACCTCCGCTTCAGTTGCTATCAAATTACCGCCTATGATCTCGGCTATCTTACGTAAACGTCTCTTCCGACATTCAACTTTTGTGTCAATAATCAAGTCAGAAGTACCATAATATCTTCACTAATAGTGTAAAAAAACTCACTCAAAAATTCTAATTTTCATGGACTTTCAAGGCCTTTAATTTTCAATATAAAAACTATGCACTTTTACAAACTTTTAAGGACCCATGCCAACCATGAAACAATGACACTGTGCACAATGACGCCGTTCCACGCTTGTTACGGCTATGAAGATTCCGATGCAGCCATATGTCAAGGTTAATCCTGCACGTCCTTTCGTGATAATTCTCTGAATAATATCCTCGTTTCTATTTTATCCAGGGGTGATTGAAGAGAATAAGTCTGTACTATTGCTTGCTCCTTAAAAGTTGAATACAAGAGCGCAAACTTCTTTCGGTATATAAATCACCGCGAATTCCACGGCCGTAAAATATTCTGAATCCCCGCGTTCATTGGAAATTATACGTTTCTAAATTATTTTTGTCTGAACAGTACAAAATATGTTTTCAGTATCATAGCTGGGAATCTCAACATTCGTGTCTCCGGAAAAAAAATCCGAAGTCGGATCCAAACAGGCGCGTTTCTGGTTTTAGGGTGAGGCGCACATGGCATACAGTCGCCAAAATTAATGCAACTTGGGGTTGGGGTTGATCGTAAATCTCTACCCCGCGACTAAGAAAATCCGTGGTTCAAATGTCCGGTCAAACTTCAGCATTATATTTTTTTAAGACCGAATGAAACGTAACTTCCAGTTCTTCATTTTGTTATTTTCAGTATAATATCGAATGTATGCTCTCTTCAATCGGCAATGTTTAATATCGCACGTACCCGTAAACGGCAATATTCCCAATTTAATGACCATGAGAAATCCCGGTTTAAACATTGGATACATTTCGGCTGAGACATAATGAAAATCAACTTAGTTGTTACAATTGGTTATGTTCAAAATGCTCAAAAAGTTTGCAAGGTTTATCAAATACTAATTCTAAGGAAACTCGTTGATCTGGAAGTTTTTCCATCGCACAACTACATAATATTATCAATCTCGCGATCACGATAAATGGGGGATTTTCGAATAGTTAGGACCGCGGTTTTTCGCGAATGGGCAGTTTTCGATTACTTAGGGAACAGTGTCACGTGACTTGGCGAAAAATGCCCGTTTTCGAATTTACTTAGGGTCGCGAATACTTAGGGAACTTACCGTAAGGAACAAGTGGAAGTACTGTTACAGATTTTGGAGCTTACCTCTGGAATACCTAAGCTTGCATACATAAGGAACAAGCGGAAGTACTGTTATAGATTTTAGAGCTTACCTCTGGAATACCTAAGCTTGCATACATAAGGAACAAGTGGAAGTACTGTTGTAGATGACGACCATGCTCAGACACCTCTTTCTTCAGTAAGTTCAGAACGGCTAACAACAAGTGGTCTGACAACGTGGCATTGGACTCCGTTGACTGACCTATGATAAATTATATCATACAAAAACTCTTTAATGGGAGTTGGTAACTTAACCATTTTATTAACTTTATTAGCCTCAAGTGTGCTCAGGTGTGGTTCAGGAAACACTGTGATGTCTCAATATAGTCTTCTCTGCATTTTCATCATTATATCTGTACGGATTTCCTCACATCAGTGAATCTTTTCACAACAATTTGATAATCGTAATTAAAACATTTTTTAAAATTCGTTTTAAATTCAAGAAATTTGCCAGCACCTTCCATGTGCTTTTGGAGCCACAATGACATTGGCCTATCAAATACTATAGCATACCAACTATGATGTCATGGATGAATTTATATGGCAATATGGCAATTTCCCTCGATACAGAACAGACTGTCTTGAACCACTTGGAATATAATGTCATGGAGAGAAATGGAAACACAAAACAGTCTCTGCGAGGAAGGGCGAGCGATCGCTCGCGCTCGCGCCCACACACGCCCAAAGAC
The DNA here is from genome assembly GCA_036873755.1 of Hanleya hanleyi. Taxonomy (NCBI): domain Eukaryota; kingdom Metazoa; phylum Mollusca; class Polyplacophora; order Lepidopleurida; family Hanleyidae; genus Hanleya; species Hanleya hanleyi. The sequence goes on from JAVTVY010005354.1 coordinate 12,557, forward strand.
CTCCAGGCGACCGATTTATCACTCGCCCATAATTGTAACGAAATCCAGCTAAATGGTATCATAAAACAACAGAATCGCCTCCCGTAAAACTTTAATTTTCAACGAGTACCTCCGAAGTAAACTCAAACAGAAAGCGGAAATAAACTTGACTAACTTTTGACATGCGCATAACGCGAACGTCCTGACCAAACACCTTTTGCAAAGTGATGCGTGATTGGCTTATTAAGACACAACGAGCACGATCATTGGTTCATCATCTGTTACAGGGAAATCAGCGAGCACGTGTTTCTCTGGGCGGGCAATTTGTACCGACGAGAGCTGGTGGAGATCGGCGTACGTGACATGCAGCTTCCGTCTTTTGCTCGAGCGATAATCCTGTTGAACATTTCTTGTATCGTCTCTTTAGCGATGGCAGGCATTCCGAAAGGAAATAAAATGGAGTTGAAAACTTCAACAACTGGGGAACAGCCGTTCAACAACACATCGGTTTTACAACCGAGGAGAGGGATGGTTGGCAGTACGTCACATTCGTCTGGTGCAAGCTGTGTGCACGGTATAAAGACAAGATCTCCGGACATCCTAATCTCCGCGGGCGGCCAAAAAAGCATTTGACAGCTATGTAGAGGGTACCGAGTAATATCTTGAGGCACCTTGAAGGGAAGGTCCATGGAATATCCATTCTTGTTCATTCTGGGTCCGAGAAAGATTAACCCGGTAAATAGATTTGAATTGAATTGTATATTCTAAAATAAACAATGCCATCATTGCGAAGCAGACGAAAAATAGTATATACCAAGTTGAAAATATTTAGAATAATTTACATACATGTACATTAGAAATTAATTAAAAAACTGAAAATTGCATAAAACTGATAAATATATTCCATTTAAATTATACTAGTAATAGTTGAACAGAAAATTTATTTTACAATATTTTATCTCTCGTCCCAGCAGAGTGATAGCTCTCCCAGTAGTGTTTTGGGCGAGCAATTGACAAGGAGAGCGACAGCTCCCCCAAAGCATTTCAGGAGAGTGATTTACAACTCGCCCTTAATCTGCTCATCGAAAAGACTGCAAAATAACTGTAGAGATGGAGGAAAACCAACAGCAGAGAGGTTGACTCTATCTACTGTGCACTGTCAGGTCTTCTGTCTTACATCAGCTATTAGTTCATTTCCTAATTTCTAAACTGTGTGTTTATGGAAAATTGTAATGAAGGGAATAATCAATCTTTAGTTACCAGAGATCACTGGGGATGGGCAGGTACCGTCTTGTAAGGTAAATTGTAATGAAGGGAATAATCAATCTATAGTTACCAGAGTCACTGGGGGTGGGCAGGTACCGTCTTGTAAGGTAAATTATAATGAAGGGAATATTAAACATTTATAAACAATGTTAGTATTTGTAACCAAATCAAACCTGCTTTTGCTATGCCTTATCTCCCTTTAGGAAGATCCTACAAATAGTTAAAAAACGAAAAGTTGTCTCCCCTTAGGGAGCTCTCTCAGCCCAGCTAGGTTACTTAAGCTCTGCCCAATCCATAATCTCCCTCTTTCTCACTCTTATAGCCCGAGACGTGTGGTGTGCAAAGGCCGTGGAGTGAGGGGCAGGATGGGAGGGTAATCAAAGCAAAAGCAGGTTTGATTTGGTTACAAATACTAACATTGTTTATAAATGTTTAATATTTGTGACCCAAATCTATACCTGCTTTTGCTATGCCTCACTACCAACATAAGGAGGTGGCCACCTCGGCCTTGTTGTAGTTCCAATAGCAGGTTGAGTAACCGCTGAGATTATCACGGACATGGCACACTAGTACTCGACAAGAGGGACCCTGGTCGGTGACGCTGTGGGTAGTCATGGAGTAATCATAATAGATAGTTGAATGTACTCATCCATGTAGCCGTGATCGTGGATGTGGTGCACAATTTTACCCCCAACGAAGGAACTCGGGCCGTTGGCGCTGTGAGTATTCGAGTGGTAATCAGTGTATGACGAGATGTGGTCATGTTTGTTCCGCCATCATTGCATACAAGGTGCCCATCTTATACCACTCTTTAGTCCCCAAGCCGTCTTACGTCAACTCTCTGTACTTTAGTCCCTGTTGCTGACAGTGGCAAACCTGAAAGTAGTACTCACGAATGTGTCAGTTCTTGTAAGGTGACTTGTGAGTTGACAGCAGCTGTCTCTCTTGAGATGATCTAGTAAGTTGGTCATAATTGCCCTCATGCACCAAACTCTCTGTACTTTAAACTTGAAACTGACACAAAGTATACCTAAAAACCAATACTCACCCTTGTGTCAGGTCTTGAAAGATGTCTTGTGAGTTGGCAACAGGCTGACCTGTTGAGGAGATCATGTAATAAGGAGGACATGTGATTAGCTGTGATGATGCCTTAAGCTGGCTGACTGTATAGGCTTACAGCACACTAAAACTCACCCAAAGAGACCCGGGTCGAAGACGCTGAGGGTACTCGTGGATTAAAATCAAAAACTTGATTGTAAATGTGGTACACAATACTCAATAGAAGGAAAAACCCAGGTCGTGGAGACGCAGTGGGTGTAGTAATAACCATGCCTAAACCATACTCACCGATGAGACGGGTCTTGTAAGTTGGCTGACTGACTGACCTATTGAGGTGATCATGTAATATGGTGGACATATGAAATGGCTGATTAGATGTGATGTTGCAGCAAGCTGGTTGATTGACGGACTTGCTGCGCTGAACGAAGATACCCCCCCCCCTTTTTTGGAAGTTACTGGACCACGTGCTGGGCAGCCACCAGCGGCCCAAGCGTGGTCACTCTAACTGATTGTACTGACATATCTCTCAGATAGAAATCAGTGAACGTAGAATTGCCGTCCATGCACAGGACTGGACAATGTCATGAAGGGATAAGTTCTTCCATAAAGACCATGATGTAGCGATGGCACGAATTTCATGGGAAGAAGCAGAGGACAAAAGTGGGGGAGCGTCAATGGCAAGTTGATATGTCCACTTAAAGGTCTTCTTCAACCAAGAAGCAATAGTATTCTTGGTAATGTCACGCACTGCGGATGGCTGAAGAGACAGGAATAATAGACGACGAGAACCCCGACCAGGATCGGTATGAGTGAGATACATGTAGTGACGTATGGCTTGTACAGGGCATAACAGTAAGTCGTCCTTAAGGTCACGAACAAAGTCTGATAAAGCAGGGATGGAGTACAAACGTTGAGCAGACGGACCTTGGCGCACAGCCTCATTCTTGGCGATGAACTCAGGGACGGGACGAAAGGAAAATGCGAGACCAATCCGCCGTCCAGGTCAGAGATGATCTTTCCAGAGCGTGAAGATCAGAAACTCTAGACGCCAAAGCAAAGCCGCCAGAAAAGCAGTATGTAGGAAACAGCTTTAAGAGAGGCGGACTGTAAAGGTTCGAAGGGCAGACGAATCAGGGCACAAAGAACCACACCAAAATCCCACTTCGGTAACAGCTGGCGAGTACGGCGAGACTGTAAGGCGAAAGCAGGTAGGAGAGCAAAGATATTGTCATTCAGACTAATGTCGATGCCGGTCGAAAGACGTAAAACCCTAGCCAAAGCAGACCGGAACCCCTCAATGGCGCTGATTTGAAACTTCTTATCACGATGTAGGTGAAGGAGGAAGTCAGCTACTAAGGAAAGAGAGGCAGAGTCGGGATCGGAATCACGTTCTCGGCACCAGGAGGAGAAATAGGCCCATTTCGATTGATAGAGCTGCGATGTGGAAAATCGATTGGCTGAAACCATCGTCTGTGCAACTTCTGCTGAAAATCCTTGGACTGTAAGTGCACTCTGGATAGTCTGCAGACGTGTAAGTTGAGCCACCGCGGGTGTGATGTATTATCCCGTGAGGTTGACGCAACAGGCTGGGCCAAACTGGAAAACGACGTGGCGGAGCAGTGAGAAGTGAAACCAGTACCGGACACCACTGACGACGAGGCCACCATGGAACCACGAGCAGAATGACGCAGTCGTGCTGAGTAATCTAAAGAAGAACTTCCTGACACAGGGCCATGGGTGGGTAGGCATAAGCTAGGAAGTAGTCCCAGTTGATTGCATAGTTCCTCGTCGCGAACAAGTCGATCAAGGGGGGTCTCCAAGATGCTGCAGATCTGGCTGAAGACCTCTGGATGAAGGCCATTCGATCTGAAGCACGGTGTCGGGGCGGGAAAGGTGGTCCGCAAAACAAAGAGCCGACCCGGAACATGGCGAGCATTGAGATGACAGAGATGAATGAGAGCCCAGTCATAAAGATCCCACACCAGACGAAAAACATTGACAAAGATCGGGTGGTACCCATCTTGTTGATGTGAGCACTGACAGTAGAGTTGTCCGTAGCGATGAGACGGGACGAATTCACGAGACGCCAACTCCAATGCTGAACTGCTAGGATGACTGCCTTCATTTCCAGTGCTATGCCTCACTCTAGTCCGTCCAGATGGCCTCCCCAACGGGTCTCGGAAGCATCGGTGTAGAGATGGTGATCCGGAGATGGAAATCGGAAAGGAACACCCCACATGACGATGTGGCGGGACTGCCACCAAAATCAGATGTGGATGTAGAGACGTCAATACCAGCACTAATGGATTGAGGGATGACGTCTGTAAATAAGACAGATGGCACTGCAGTGACCGAACTAGGAGACGACCGTAATGAGTAAGGTCCTGCGTAGAAATGAATAGCCCTACAAGTTGATGACAAAAACAACTATAATGCCAACGTCTAACATGTGGCTGTCGCCATCGGGATCCCTCGGGCCGGGCCAAGAGCAATTGTGGAAATAATGTTTCTGACCCCAACAACTCACATATTTGGGGTGGGCATAATTTTACCTGTATGATATAGATCATAGACAGACAAAACAATATAGCAATAGAGCAGTGATTACCTATAGTAGATGTAGTCGAACGATTACTGTCTATTCACAGCAATCCACACAGGTTTGTGTGAACTCCTGAAAAACACATCCCATGGCACCGACTTTCAATAGGCTTCTGGTACTGGCTGTATTAAACAACTGTATGAAGTTTCATTGTTGTGAGTGAAGGACTTTTTGAGATAATGTGTTTACAAGGATATGGACCAACAGACATGTATAAAGGGGCAGAACTCCTGAAAAACACATCCGATTACACCGACTTTCAATAGGCTTCTGGTACTGGCTGTATTAAACAACTGTATGAAGTTTCATTGTTGTGAGTGAAGGACTTTTTGAGATAATGTGTTTACAAGGATAAAAACAGACAGACATGTATAAAGGGGCATAACTCCTGAAAAACACATCCAATGGCACCGACTTTCAATAGGCTTCTGGTACTGGTTGTATTAAACAACTGTATGAAGTTTCATTGTTGTGAGTGAAGGACTTTTTGAGATAATGTGTTTACAAGGATATGGACCAACAGACATGTATAAAGGGGCATAACTCCTGAAAAACACATCCGATTACACCGACTTTGAATAGGCTTCTGGTACTAGCTGCATTAAACAACTGTATGAAGTTTCATTGTTGTGAGTGAAGGACTTTTTGAGATAATGTGTTTACAAGGATAAAAACAGCCAGACATGTATAAAGGGGCATAACTCCTGAAAAACACATCCAATGGCACCGACTTTCAATAGGCTTCTGGTACTGGCTGTATTAAACAACTGTATGAAGTTTCATTGTTGTAAGTGAAGGACTTTTTGAGATAATGTGTTTACAATGATATGATGGACAGACGGACAGACGGACAGACGGATGTCCGGACGGACGGACAGACGGATGTCCGGACGGACGGACAGACGGACGGACAGACGACGGAGGCAACGACAATACCGCTCGGGCAGAATCTGCCCGAGGGGTAAAAACTGGTCCAACGGTCTATACGGGGACGAAGCACTTGATGGAGAGTGTCGAAAAACTGCCCCCAAAGTAACGACGAACCTAAGTAAACCTCGATGTGAAAGCCCAGAGATGGAGAAAAATGCCAAGACTAGAGAAGTGATACAAGGGCGATGTTGACTCCGAACGGGAGGACTTGCCACTCAAACCGACGACGGTGAATCGTAGGAAACGCCGAAAAACGAGGATGAATGGGTATAAGAAGATATGCATCTCGCAAAACGATGGAGGTCAACCAAGCGATAATGAAGACGCAACAACCGAATTGTCTTTTACGAAAAACACCAAAATCGAGAGACGTGCAGGCGAACAAACGTCGAAGCCTCTATGACAATCAAGAGAAAGATCTAGAAATGGAGACCGGGACTGTCGAACTTGACCCTAATAAGGAGGTATAAAAGAACGACGTGGTGAACGGTGTTATGGCGTACGGGAATGTCTAACAGATGTACGAGAACGACGTACAGGTGTATGAGAACAACGTGACGGCGTAATGGAACATCGTCGAGGTGTAACAGAACGACGTAATGCGAAACGAGAAAAACGTTGCGTGAGAAAACGGCGTAGTGATTTCCCCAATTTCTTTCAAAACAGTTCAATTTATTGTACATATACGCTCACAATGGAGCAGGGTACAACCTTATAAAAGTAGGAGAAACGACGTTAAGACGAGAAACGACGTACAGGTGTATGAGAACAACGTGACGGCGTAATGGAACGTCGTTGAGGTGTAACAGAGCGACGTAAAGCGAAACGAGAACGACGTTGCGTGAGAAACGGCGTAGTGATTTTTCCAATTTCTATCAAATCAGTTCAATTTATTGTACATATACGCTCACAATGGAGCAGGGTACAACCTTATAAATGTACGAGAAACGACGTTGAGGAGAACAGGAACGACGTTATGGTGAACAAGAACGACGTAGAAGGAAAAACAACTGAAGTTGAATCCGAAAACTGTAAACCCGAAACTCGAAAAGTCACAGTGGAGTCCGAACAAAACAGCCGTAGTACGCGAAACTGTAATGAGATTTGAAACGCAGAGGAGATGAACACATTCATTGTTCCTAGCGTTAATCGTGGGCGTAACTCCGCCTGGTAGTAACATCCCCGACATCAACACAAAGAAACTTCCAACGTAAACTAGGAAGATCTTCAATAAAATTTAAAATTCCCCGAAGAGAGCAATTACATTTTTACGGTAGATGAACTAAGGTCATTAAATTTCACAATTTGAATTGACCAAACAAGAACAATGTTCAATCTAGACTCGCCCCCCAATTACAGGTCTAAACTACACATAAGTCCTCAAATGGAATAGATGAAATTATCATCCAGAATAAAGAATAAAAATTAAGATCAAACAAATGCTGTAGACCAAAAGATGTTTGGACGAAGCTGTCGAGGAGAAAAACAGCAAAGAACATTGCTAAGGAGCAGTCTGTCGTTCTTCTTACAAGGCTGTAACCGGTAATCATACTCGGACGAAAGTAACTTACGAAGTGCAAGAAGACCGCCCGATGGAACAGTCTTATGCTGTCCCAAGCAGATGATTGAGAAACTTCAGGCTTGATCTTTGCCCGGCCAACAGACTAGGGAAAGATCAATAAACACCCTACGTGTCGTCGAACGAGAGCAATTCTAAAGACTTCTCGGAGAAATAAACTCACACTCAAGCTAATAATAATAATTTCTCAGAAAGAAGAAAATAAAATTAAAGCTCAACCCAATTTGAATTGTAAGTCTAATTCAGTATACCGATGGGAAAATTTGGTTGTGAAAAATAAATATATCACAATGCAATATTTACTAACAGAAAAATGTGTTCCAAAGAATAGCACAATTTCTTAATAAACAATCTCGTGATCTCTTTTCTTGTTCAACACACCCTTGATTACACAAAGAGAGTAATAAGGTAGCTCATTAAAATGTAACAAAGAGTCGTAGTGTATAGCTTTGACTTGTGACGACGAAGACAAACGCAACAACAACAACAACGTAAGAATAAAAGACAGAGAAAAACCTCTGCAAGTTCTCTCTTGATCACATGATATCAAATAAACAGAATAACACTTGATATAACAAGAGACTAAATTTTGGTAGGAACAATGAACTGTATGCATAGAAGTAAACTACCAAAAACTGGAAAAGTCCGAAACACAAGAACAACAACAACAACGAAAAATGAAGGTCTGCAAATTCCCTGCAGAAACTTGTAATTCTACGAAGTTATAGTACGTTGAAGCATTTCTATTCTGTGAAGCAAAAATCTTTTGTTCATTTTCGTACAGTTTCAACATCATAAAAATATCCCAGCCGGTCAGGCTTACACACTGTACTCTGGACAGATCACGTTCCCGATAACAAAGAGCGGTCGAGAAAGCCGGGCTTTGGACAGAATCCTTTGTTGTCCAAACAAAGAAACAGGTTTGTGCACAAACGCGCCAGACAAAACTTTACCAACCGGTTCTGAACTGTCTGGGATTTAACATTATCCTAACGTACAAACAGTCCCACTGACAGGGATTCCAATAGAATCTGGCTGGACTAAATTTATGCGATAACCAAACAAGAAACCAGAAAGATCATAGTTAAAATTTTGAAATCTCCGACAAGAGCAATTTCATTTTGGCGTCTTTCGTCCGCAGATAAAGCAGGGTCTACCGTAACCCGTAATAAATATGCTCGTCAAGCCTGGACATAAACCTCCAGGCGGAAACATCCCAACTTAGACGCTCTAAACACGTGGCTGATGGTAACAAAGGTGACCTTTCGTGTGAGCATCCAACTAGACCAAAACTGCCGACACGAACGACATGAATTAGAATTTACAGGGACAGATATCTCAGACATAATGTCTAAGAAATACAGCAAGAGAAAAATATAAGTTTAGCAAAGGTACAACCGAAGGTCAAACCAACAACAACCAAACCAGCACTCTATAGGACACTTCCTGATATGCACCACACTCGAGGAGGTACAAATAGAGAAAGAGGAAGATTATGAATTGGGCAGAGCTTAAGTAACCTAGCTGGGCTGAGAGAGCTCCCTAAGGGGAGACAACTTTTCGTTTTTTAACTATTTGTAGGATCTTCCTAAAGGGAGATAAGGCATAGCAAAAGCAGGTATAGATTTGGGTCACAAATAATCAATTTATAGTTACCAGAGGACACTGGGGGTGGGCAGGTACCGTCTTGTAAGGTAAATTGTAATGAAGGGAATAATCAATCTGTAGTTACCAGAGGTCACTGGGGGTGGGCAGGTACCGTTTTGTAAGGTAAATTGTAATGAAGGGAATAATCAATCTGTAGTTACCAGAGGTCACTGGGGGTGGGCAGGTACCGTCTTGTAAGGTAAATTGTAATGAAGGGAATAATCAATTTATAGTTACCAGAGGTCACTGGGGGTGGGCAGGTACCGTCTTGTAAGGTAAATTGTAATGAAGGGAATAATCAGTCTATAGTTACCAGAGGTCACTGGGGTGGCAGGTACCGTCTTGTAAGGTAAATTGTAAAGAACGGAATAATCAATCTATAGTTACCAGAGATGACTGGGGGTGGACAGGTACCGTCTTGTAAGGTAAAGTGAGCCACAAACACAACCACTTTGGCAAATGCATTTCTCACCTGTCACCAAGCAAAACAAGGATAATGAAATTTCCAAAGGTTGAATCAATATATAGGGGCGAATAACATACAGAAGTTGGGGCGAAATTAAATTTATAATAGTTTACCAAGGATATCCCGATCCGATGAAAAGCCATCAACAGAATTCTGTAGATTAAATCATACAACATATTGAATTATTTCTATGCATAGCAGTTAATACTGTGTGGTCCAAATACTTGAAATGCCAACACGAAAGGGATGGATGCTAAATGGTACAGAACCGTAGACATACCTCTGAGCTTGGACACTCTAGAAGATACTCGCCAAAACGAGCTGTTGGTTTGAACAAAACATTGTGCGCAAACCAGCTGCGCACTTTTTTACTACAACGAAGATGAACGCTGAGAGCATCATACCATTCATGAGCTGGACCCCTGTGAATTCAACAAAATACAATTTTAAATCTGCTTCAAGGTGACAGGTAAAGGGGGGGGGGGGGTACTCGCAGCTCATCAATATTTCATAATCATATCATTCAGGACAAATATGTTAAGTAGATCTTCCAAAGACAGATTTGAAAATGTCAGGACCTGTTTCCGGTCATTTTTGAGCCCGTTAGAATGGTCTGGACACCATGGTTGTGGTGCCCAAATGGGCAAATGTGTAAAAATAAACATGCTGAAAGCAATAGTAATGCAAGTAATGTTGCTTAATATCAAATTGTCAGACTGTATTTAGATCATTTAATACTCCAAGAGCTTCCATGGGTTTCGGCAGTCCCACGCCATGACCTATTTCCCTAGGTCTGGCCAGGCTCTGTATTGCGTACGGGTGCAGAAACTGAACGTCTAAATCAGGCCCTGAATATTCAAATCACAGGGAGTAATCGTTTTCTTAGAACTTTTCATGCTGAGATTTATTTCTGGCTTGCAAATCCTGATCAGTAGCCATGCAATTTATCATGAACATAAGTACAATACAATGAAGTACATGAACTTGGAGACGGACCTGAGAGTTTTCTTGGTGTGAAAGCCCACATTGAAGAGGAACTTGGCGGCCAACTGGACACTGATCATTGCCAGCTCCTCAGCTTCCTGTGACTGTAAGAGAACAAGGACAGGACATCAATATCTCCAGCCTGTCTGCTACTCGCCACTAATGTAACATTGGTTATCTTGAATAACAAAGGGTGGCACCTTTAAGACTAACTAAGTTTAATGGTCATGAACTTTCGCAGATAGTGGATATCTGACGAAGGTGAAGCCTCACTTCACCTGAGCTTGTGACCATTAAACTTAGCTAGTCTTAAAGGTGCCACCCTTTGTTATTCATTTATACTGCACAGACTAACACTGCTACCCCCAATTCCTATTGGATATCTTGTATCCCCATGGTTAATGTATAAAGTATTCATTCGTCGATCAATAAGAGTAAGCAAGAGAGAAAGAAACTTTATTTAAATTCAGTATTATATACAAACCAGAAAACATCACCTCTGAATGACAAACAAATGTGCAATAAGAATAAAAATCGACCATAGAGGTCCATGTCCCCCGCTAGCATTACATCCACCATAACTGGCGCTGCTGCTGCTGCGGGGGCCATGGACCTCTATGGTCGATTTTTTTTGGTCGATGATATCTCATATCATTGATGAAGAGTATGATTTGAAAATGGAGATATCGTTGATGAGCTTAACATAATCTAATACAGCGGATGGCACCCATATTGGATTATGCACATCCATAAAACATGATACATGACAACTGTCCTCTCACCAAGGTCAAGGGACTCCCCAAGTTTGAAGTAGATCAGTTGAATCGTACTCCAGCTATTGTACGGACAAAATCAAACTGCTTAAAATCCAATGAAATCCAGTATGGCTGATGGTGGCCATATTGGATTAAGCACGTCCTTGAAAAACAATCCTAATCCTCCTCTCAACAATGTCAAGGCACTCCCCAGGTATGAAGTAGATCGGTTGAATCGTTCTTGAGTTATTGTCCGGACAAGATCCAACTGCTTATAATCCAATATGGCTGACGGCGGCCATATTAGATTACGCACATTGCTGAAAAACAATCCCAACCGTTCTCTCACCAATGTCAAGGAACACCCCAAATTTTAAGTTGATCGATTAAATTGTTCACAAGTTATTGTCTGGACAAGAAAATCTAAGATCCAACTGCTTATAATCCAATATGGCTGACGGCGGCCATATTGAATTATGCACATTGCTGAAAAAAAATCCCAACCGTCCTCTCACCGATGTCAAGGCACTCCCCAAGTTTGAAGTAGATCAGTTGAATCGTAGTCCAGTTATTGTCCGGACAAGATCAAACTGCTTAAAATCCAATGAAATCCAGTATGGCTGATGGTGGCCATATTGGATTAAGCACGTCCTTGAAAAACAATCCTAATCCGCCTCTCAACAATGTCAAGGCACTCCCCACATATGAAGTAGATCGGTTGAATCGTTCCCGAGTTATTGTCCGGACAAGATCCAACTGCTTACAATCCAATATGGCTGACGGCGGCCATATTAGATTACGCACATTGCTGAAAAACAATCCCAACCGTCCTCTCACCAATGTCAAAGCACACCCCAAGTTTGAAATTGATTGGTTAAATCGTTCACGAGTTATTGTCCGGACAAGAAAATCTAAGATCCAACTGCTTATAATCCAATATGGCTGACGGCGGCCATATTAGATTACGCACATTGCTGAAAAGCAATCCCAACTGTCCTCTCACCAATGTCAAGGCACACCCCAAGTTTGAAGTTGATCGGTTAAATCATTCACGAGTTATTGTCCGGACAAGAAAATCTAAGATGCAACTGCTTATAATCCAAAATGGCTGATGGCGGCCATATTGGATTACGCACATTGCTGAAAAGCAATCCCAACCGTCCTCTCGCCAATGTCAAGGCACACCCCAAGTTTGAAGTTGATCGGTTGAATCGTTCACGAGTTATTGTCCGGACAAGAAAATCTTACGGAATTACGGACACCGGTGTTTCTAAGTCCACCCCCTACTATAGTAGCGGGGGACAACAAGAGCCCAAGGGGCTTCAATAAACACCCGTACATCTGGAATCACAATGGTCCAATTTCAAGTTTTTTTAATGGCCTTGGTCCCAATTTGCAACTAGCAATCCAGAGAAATTTTGTGCTTACATGTAGGAGAGACAACTCTGAATAATCCAACCTACAACTACAGTCAGTTAAACTGGATTCAGTTTTGGGGGACTGTGACCTTGACCTTTGACCACAAAATGAATAGGGTTCCTCTTTGCCACGCAAGTAAAGTATACCCAAACTTTGGTACCAATGCATATCATGAAACTACAGATATCGCACGGACAAAAATGTAAATGGATGAATAGACAGAACTCACCATCGCATTACATGACCTCATCTTCGACGGACATACATTTTAACAATTTCATGATTTTGGGGTCACAGTGACCTTGACCTTTGAGCTTGACCTACATTTTGGTATGTGACACATTGTTTCCCCCTAATGTATCTACTGACACAATAAAAAGTTATTTTTAACGATTTCCGGATTTAGGGGTCACAGTGACCTTTGACCTTGACCTCATTTTCGGCATGCGACACTTCTTTTCCCCAAATTGAATCCACTCGCAAAACAGTTAGCAATTTTCATTGATTTCCTGCTTTTTCAGCCACACTGACCTTTGACCTCTCACCTCGACCTACATTTGGTATGCAACACATCGTCCCTCCCTAGGGGATCCACTCACCAAAAATTGAAACTACAGATGGAAAAGTGTCGATGATCAATGATTTCTAGATTTGGTATGCAACACATCGTCTCCACCTGGAGTACCCACTCACAAAAAAATGCAACTGTGGATAGAAAACAGTCACATACATACAACGGACACGAATGGTTCAGTGATTTCGTTTTTAAAACCAGTGACTTTTGACCTGAACCTCCATTTTGGTACGAAACACATTGTCTCCCCGAAGGGTATGCACTCACCGAAAATTGGAACTGTAGATCGAAAACTGTCCCAAAAATAGACCGGAAACGGAGAGACGGACAGACAGACGGAAACCGCCATCACATAATACGTCCGCCTTTTTGGCGGGCGTATAAAAATACAGAAAGACATGGAATGAATTTTCATTAGATATTTTCAATATCAATCCTCACATCCCAAAGGTCCCAGTTACCCACAGAATTACAAATACTGGTAATCAAATCTTCTACCATTGAGTCTAACATTAGACAATTGCTTAATCGCAACTTGTTCAAGATTAGTGCTTCAACCATGTCAACTGATATTGTTTGTGAGATCATATCCCTATCTCCCAGTGTTCCCATGAAGAGAGTTGGTTACTTACCAGTTTGTCCTGTGGACTCTGTAGGGACACATACTGTGCATTACAGAGCAGTAACTTCCTCATGAACTGGAAGTACTCCACAGAGAACTGGTTCTTGTCATGCATGAAGAGGATATTCTGTTTGCGTACACACCGCTCTATGGCACAGGGCATCTTCAGTGGGGAGATTTTAGGAACTGCAAAATAGAACAGTAATGGTTTAAAGGTGAAATGCAAAGGTTTTCATATTTTCCTTTTTTTGTTCTTCGTGGGTGAGGTAATGTTGGAACTATCAGCCTATTTACTTCCTTTAGTTTTATTAAAAACATTTTGTCTCCTAGTAGCTTTAGAAGAGTGCGCCAAAGTTGGTATTTCAAGCTCGACCGATTTCAGAAATGAAATCGGCATTGGATATCTGCCCTTAATTGTTTGACGCTGGTTTGTGACGTCACATCAGACCACCTGGCCGGACGTCAATACTTGTAACGGTCAGTCTTCGAGAGGCTGGTCTGACGTGACGTCACATTCAAGGAAAGATAATTGATGATGGTTTACATATCGGAATTCAGCTGGGCTTGGGTAGCAACTTTTTAGACGTTTCTAGTAGACAAACTACTTCAACACAATGCTATTCTATGGATAACAACTTCTTTATTGCTGTGGAGCTGACGTTTCGTTGGAGATACTTACTCTTACTCTGTGGGGGTGCATATTCCCCCACCCCTGGTTATGCGCTTATGTATGTATCAGTAACTTTAAAACAAAATTTTTGTTAGCATAAGCGGCAAAAGTAAGCTCATCAGCCTGATGAATTGGGTCGAAATGACAGTAATAGGTGCCAAATACAAAAATTTCCGACTAAAATCAAGGGGAGGAACTGAAGAAAACGTTGAATCAGCTCAAAAACAGTTTGTGCACATCTACACATGGTATCGACCATATGTACCAAATTTAAAAAAAATCCATTGAAAAGTCTGAGACAAATTGCATTCACGAGGACAGTGTGTAGCAAATAAAAGATTTCAGACCAAAATCAAGGGGAGTAACTCAAGAAACTGTTGAATCAACTCGAGCAAATCGGCACCAATCATGTGTACCTAATTTCAAAAGAATGCAATGAAACCCCTAGGACGAGTTTCATTGACGAGGACTGTAGGTGCCAAATAAAAGTATTTCAGACTAAAATCAAGGGCGGATAACTCAAGAAAGCGTTGAATCGGGCTGAAAAAAGTTCGTGCACATTAACACATGATACTGATCATGCGTACCAAATTTCAGAAGAATCCATTGAATACTCTGGGACGAGTTGCGTTGACGAAGACAGTAGGTTCCGAATACAAGGATTTCAGACCAAAATCAAGGGGAGTAACTCAAGAAAACGTCGAATCGGGCCGAAAAAAGTTTGTGCACATCTACACATGATACCGATCATGTGTACCAAATTTCAGAAGAATCCATTGAAAACTCTGGGACGAGTTGCGTTGACGAAGAAAGTAGGTGCCAAATACAAAGATTTCAGACCAAAATCAAGGGAAGTAACTCAAGAAAACTTCGAATCGGGTCGAAAAAAGTTCGTGCACATCTACACATGGTACCGATCAGGTGTACCAAATTTCAGAAGAATCCACTGAAAACTCTAGGACGAGTTGCGTTGACGAGAAAAAGTTAACGGATGGACGGACAGACGACGCCATACCATAATACATCCCGTCAAATTTGACGGGCGTATAAAAACTACTTCAAATTAAACCAAGCCAAGTAGATAGATCGATATTTCTATCAATTTTCTACTTACATAAAATAGAAAAATAAGAATCTAAAAACCTTTGCATTTCACCTTCAACATCGCTTTCAACAATTTTTCAGGATGACCCATTCACATTACCCAGCCACTGAACCAATCAGTCCTTCAATCTATGGTAAATTACAGGACATGATCTTTCCCGGTTTTAACATTTTTGTTTTTCGCCGTCATTAATTTCCATTTCCATTTAGTAGATGTACAACATTATACACAGCACAGTAACAACATATTTTGATAGAAACTGTTCCATTCCACTTTCTGCAGAGTACTGTTTTGTTGTTCTCGCACAAAATCAGTCACACGTAATCCACAGATATTACAATAAATGTTCTTTATGCCTTCAGGACTGATTGAAAGGAGTTGTTTAAAGAAGAAATTTATTTAATGTGTATATTATTGTCAGCAGATATCAAAACACTCAGAAACGAATTTGTTGTTTTGGGATGTGGTCACAACTAAACTTGACATGGTACCAGCATGGTACAGCTTGTATCAAAAGCTACCTGTTGTTCTCATTCATTTAAAACCTCTGATCAATGTCTGTCCAAACCCCAAGCTATAAGTTATTTCATTTAAATCAGCCCATCCACACAGGGGTGCCCAGTGATTATGGCACATCGGTGATTGCAGCACAGTCATTTTTGGAACAGCTGGCCAGCCGTAAATACTCAACACCAATGTTGAGATCCATGAGCTCCTTAGATCCACATGGGCAGCATACACGAGAATTGTTTTGAAGTCCGACTCTAGATATTATCAAGACGACATTCAGTTTTGACCTGCCGTGACCATGTCCATTTCAACCCTGTAACCCAAAAATTAATAGGCGTCTTTGAATTCCCATGGGCAATGCACAAACTCATGTGCAAGACTAATGACATCCAACATGAATCACAAAATGTATGACCTTGTGAAAATAGATCAAGCGGATGGATGTGAATGAATAGGCTTTTAACCCACGATGACATGTACGTTTGGTGCAAGTTTGGCATAGGTGTTCTAAAGATATGTTTTTGAAAAAACGCGGGAACAAAGCATACAGAGACTGTTATAACGTATGCTGCCCTCAACCATAGCCAGACTTCACCATATATGTTCCTTAAGTTGCTTAAGTTGGTAATCTTGTGTGCATAGAGACAGATTGGGATAGAAGAATAAACATGGTGACGGAAGTGGATACACATGTATTGGGCACACGTTTGAGAAACACAGCAGAAAATTAACTGAGATTTGGTTCTGATAAGTATTTCACATCAGTGGTTACAGACAGACCTAAGCGAGGCTAGGTTAGATGAACAAAAGGCGGTAACATCATGCTTGGCTGCAGAAATAACCTTGGTATGGCCTGGACAAGGGGACAGAGGGATACAGAGCACCTTATGCTCAGCTTTCAGAGGGGTATCATGACAATGGACAGATGTACAGAAGAGAACAATAAGCTGCAATTGTGAAGAAAGAATGCTATAGTTGTTATGATGCTCTATTCGGATCCATGACAAAAGTTGAATTACTGGTTATTGGAGCACAGAAGTGTTGGAAAGTCCCTCATTGGCGACTTGTGTAACTGTAATTTGTGGACGGTGAAACAAGGAGTGGTCAACAGGACTGGACACAGAATAAAGGAATTGGGAAAAGTGGTACAACGCAAGGGGAAAAGTGGACTGAATTGGACACTTGATGGACTGTGTATGAACATTTAGGATCATTTAAGCTGCCTGCCACACTTTCACAGTATTGTAATAAGCCTGTACTTTGTGACATTTTGTACTAAATTTTGTAACAGTTTTAATTTTCTGGAAGATTATTTATACAAAAATCTTCAACTGAACCATCTGGGGTTTTGTTGTAATTTTGTTTGACCACTGTTTGGCTACAGAGTTGGCAAACTACTTCCGGCTGTTTTAAGAGCAATTAAAGCTTGTGTGAAACACAGGCAAAGAGCATTTCCCCAGATAATTTTGTAACACATAATTTGGTACTCACAGGGCTTTAGATCTCCCCAATTTGGGCACACCCCTTATTATGGGTGGCAAATTTTTTTTTGGATGAGACAGAGGGTGGGGCACACACCCCTGGAGGATGAGTAATCACGAATCATCCCTGGTAGAAGTGCCTCAGAGAAGGGATTTCTTCACCAATGGGTGAAACCCAGTGTGAGGCAACACCAACTTTATTTTGCATTTCATGGACCCACCGACATTAAAAAATCGAATAAAAATAAAATTTCAAATTGCCACTTTTATATTTCCTATGAAAGTTTGAACATAAAGACTTTAACCCTCTTTTTATTTCTGTTTGCATACCTATCACTATAATTTTTCACTGCAAGTCAGTGAATTGTTGTTGTTGTAAAATGCTGCTAATATTACTTAGGCAATAAAGACATTCAATGTAAATCAGGAACCTTCACTGGCTGTGTGATCTATCACTCTGTCACGGTACCCATATTTCGACAGTGATGCAGTATGTCAGAGCTAGGAAATGGAGGGAGTTTCAACAACTCAGCCGATACAGCATGGTTTAAGTTGAAGCATGAAGCTGTTGGAACAAGTGCAAAATTCGTTAAATTGTTCTGGAAGACAACCACAGCCACAACAAAATAAAGACAATGTTAGATTTGGAGTGTATGTTGGCAGTTAACATGTGACTTAACATACAGTTTTGAGCTTGAGAAAACAGGTCAACATCAGTCATATTCAAAGAGTTCAGGTCCATCATCAGATGCATATATGTAGTATCAATTTAGAATGCCTAGCTATATTTCATGTTATATCATAATATAAAGTATATAACCTAGAGAAAATAGGTTCAGTCAAATGGGATAGGCTTCTAGTCAGTCACCAATTGCACAAGTATGATGAATTTGGAGAGCTCATCTTCACTCCTTTAAAATTTATTGCTTGTGCTAAATTTGACCTCAATAAAACAGGTGAAGGTCAGTCAATTTCATTAATTAGGCTTCGATCACATCCAGGGTCCGAAATAGAAAACTTTTGATGACCTGCAGGTCAAATTGAACATCACCTGCTATTTGTATAATTGGACAGCTATTGTTTTCAACCTGTGCAACGAAAATAGTTAATTTAACATCATACAGTAAGGATCATTCATTTGTTAAGTTTCTTATGCATTTTATCTATCCAATTTCACAGGAAATTAAACTATAATTTGAACCATCTCTTGTTAATATGCATGTACAGATTGACAGCCCTTATTAGTTACTAGAGACTGTCTGAGAGTGAACATTATTGAACTTTAATGGTGTGATTCAGGTGTTACAATACACACTCCACAAATGTTGTAACTCGCATGGGAATATACAATTATGAAACATGCGAGTTACAACATTTGTAAGTTTCCATCAATTCTGATGCGGATTGCCAAAAAAATTATACCTATATTATCTTAAAATGACAAAATGTCAGGTTATCGCTTAGCAATTTCTGAAAATGACAGCATTTTAATATCCGTCCTACTGGCTTACCTATTCATAAATGTGTATTGGCTAAGATCACATTATGCCTTGTATATATACATGTACTGTGCGTATGGAACTGTTTGTAACTTTGTTCACTGCTGAAGATGCTATAACTAATAGCGAACTATACAGAATGAAATTTGTCATCTCTACTCGGAGTTGATTTTCTTCTCTATTATTGGAAAATCATCAGTGGTTCCAATGGATTACTTCAATTAGATATACTTATAAAAAATTCCCAGGTGGGATGTGCCATATAGCAGGTATGTAGAAGTTCCACTTCAAAAATCTTTCTACTTTTTCAGTTCAAAAAATAATTTTCAACATTTGTAACTATGCTATGAAAATGCAATGGTATGTGCAATTTCACATCTTCAGTTTCAAATAAATTCTGGGGACTTCCACATAAAACAAAAAATTGTGCATTAACTGAGTGATAATTTGTGATTTTATTCATTGAAAATTGGCCAGAATGCATCCCCGGAAATCTGGAAGCCCAGGGCTATGTCAGTAATGGAGAGAGAAATAGCTCTGATTTTGGAAATGAAGTGTTTACTTTGTTGACACAAAGTCTACTAGCCCACTTATGTAAAGTGCATTATGCAGTAAGTCAACAATTACAGGTCTTATTACCTGAATGGTCAACATACAGTCCTATAATACAAGGCCTGAAAGGTAAAGCAGAATATCAGTGTTACAGATGTCTATTTTACAAAAATGGTCAGACTTCAAGCTCACTTGAATCCTTTCTCCATACTGACCAGACACTCATGGCAGCATATTTTCTCTGACTGCATTTTAGTTATGTGTGTAAGCAGCGGTTGATGTAGCCTTGATTTAGATATATTTAGCTGACTTTACCCTGAGCCACATGATTATGCCAGCACTAACAGCACCAATGTCTGTCTGACAATAATAAACTTCATGAACAGTTGAAACACCAATAAGTTTACTGTCTATAGTTCCACTCAATTATGAACAATATCACGAACCTACATGATGAAGCAAACTTCTCAGATGTGGCCTGGGGAATGTATAGATATTGGACTCTCGTCATGAGAATTTCATATATTTAAAAAAATGGCCATTTGGCCCTACATGGGATGTGAATTATAACACTGGGAATGTTATATTGATGTTCAGCAAAATAGAATTACTTTTCCCTGATTAAGAAGCAAATTTTCATTTTTGTGAATACAAAATCTTATTTTGAGATGCAAAAATGCGTCTCCATGATTCGCCAACACCACCAAAATCTTGTCAGTTCTTTGCCTATCTTGCAAGATCATTATACCCAAATTTCATGGAAATCAAACACGTTATTCAGAAGATATGATGTTACACATATTTACCTGCATTCATGTCTATAGCGCCATCTAGTGATGACCAAATGCCACGAAAAACAAGCGGGTGAAATCTAAAGCCCTAGGGAGATGGCACATGAAAGTTTAATGGAAAAAACTTTAATCGTGATAATGGTTATTGAGGTTTTGACGTTAAGTCAGATAAATGAGATTTTTCATTTAAATGGCAATTTGATTCGCACGGAAAGGGTATTATCATGTCGGCAATCCTATATTTATGCTTGGCAACCTAGAATAGAACAGTTTTTAAATATTTCTCCAAGCGAATTTGTGAATTTTCATTTGACGAAAAACTTTATTTTTGAGATGCAAAAAACTTGCCTTTATAATTATGCCAGCTACACCAAAACCTCTTCAGCACATTGACTATCCTTCAAGACCATTGTAATAAAATTTCAAAGAAATCAGACAAGCTGTTCAGACGAAATCGTCAGAGAAAGGTTTACCTATGCTCTGACTACAACGCCACCTAGTGGTGAGCAGCGGGTATCGAAACACAACCAGACAAATTTCCCAGGCCTAAAGAGATAGTACACCAAGTCTGACCCGAAAATATTTAACGGTTTCAGAGATATTCACATTTAAAGTTGCGGCGGCGGCGGATCCGGCGGAGCCGTTTCTCATGAAAACGTAAGAGCATCCACTTTGTGGAAATGCTCTAAATATATTAATTAGTGGGTGCATAACATGGTACACAGATATTAGGGGATAATGCTATAATTGATCATGTAAGACTGTTTGTAAATTGACAGTGTACATAAGCACTCTACCATGGTCATACCTATAGAGAGCTCCTCCATGGCCTTGCTCAGTTCATCAGGCTGTTCCACCTCATCCACCCTCTCGTATAACAGGATGTAGGCGTTCCACCATCTCTTCTGCCTTCTGTAAGACATTCTACAAACAATACATACACCACTCTCAAACACAGCATGTACAAACTTATTGGGGGCCAGTTGAAAGTTTACTGCTGCTCAAAGATTATTACAGGTAACTTGTTAAAAACCAAAATGGAGCTTATTGTGGGTAACTTTTTAGAGGAAATTGGGGACAACTGCTGCTGCAAATTCTAACCGAGCTGTCAGTGTTGTTCTCATTTATAAGAAAATTTGTTTGCATCATCAGAGCTGTTTAAACAATATTTTTACAATCTATTTTTTTGACTAATAAATTCATCAGATGTGCATGTAAATGTGCTATAAAATTTAATTTCCAATATAAAGAGTGAATCACTTACACAACATTATGATATGACCTACGTACCTTTTCAACATGTGGTCAAAAACCTCTCCTACATACTCTCCACCAAAACACTGGTTCTTCATCTCCTACACAAATAACAGCAAAATATCAGCCGACAGAGCAAGTTACAGGAAGACAAATAAAACTTGTAGAGTGAAATAATTACTTTCACTGTGACTTTCACAGTGGCTTTCCTGACTTAAATGAGGGGAAGGGGATTTGGTTTACTGTCAGACTCGAGGTTATATTTTCACTCATATGGCGACAGCCAGTTGGAATGGTGGAGGAAGCCGGAGTTCCCGGAGAGAACCACTGCCCGTCGGTAAGTAACTGACAAACTTCACACATGCACCAATGGGAATCGAACCTGTGCCGGTTCAACAGTGTGAGGCTAGGGATCACAAGTGAAGTGCCTTAGGGCTGTTCCATTTGAAAATATGTACCCCCCACGGAAGGGGAAAAAAAAATATATATATTGGTGGGTGGGGTTGTCCAGAATAGAAATCTCTTGGTGGTCCCTCCAGGTAATAAATTGCTTCTCTTGGTGATTGTTTAAGCCTGTAAAAATATTGCTTCTATGGGTGGGCCCTCTACCAATATGCACTTTGTTATTTGGAAAGGGATTCCTTTTAAGGGGAGACGCGCGTTGACATATCGGGGCTGAACAATAAAAAAATTGAAAATGAGATTTTGTATTTTTTACGTCCATAATGTGCCCAATTTTCACATAAATAAATTTATTGGCTGACAAAATCATTGAAAATAGTTTAATTAATACCTAATTACTCGTGTTGTTAAACGGTCTCTGTCATTATTCGCCTAAAACCGCTGAAAACGGCAAGTTTTAGTCGTTGACAACAACCATTTCCAGGTCTAGATCGTTGGCGTTGTTGCCGCATATCGTTGGAAAGCTGAAGTTACAAGCTTGAATTTGGGTTAGATCGGCAATCTTCGCCTCAATCCGGTGTATTCCCGAGAGAAAATATAGTCGAACTCTTACGGAAACATCCATATATGGCAGAAGCTCATTATCATACGTCTCGGGGTCTCGAAAACATCCTTTTATGGCGAAAGCTCATTACCATATCACTTCCGTGGATAGCGGAGCGTCCCGAGTGACGTCAATGGATGGCTGTGGGCATGCGCGGTCGGTCACTTCCTTAGCAACGGCTCAGAAGGAAATGGCGGCTGTTTCATCGCTTCAACTGTTTGAAAAACAATAAATCATGCCTATGCACAATTTTTGTATCGTTTGAACGTGCCAAGTTGTCAAGGAAATAGTAGAAACGACTCGTGGCTGTAGAAACCGAATAAAACTACAGTTTTTACGCTCCAGAGCGCCACTTCGATGGTGTACAGCCAAGCATTTGCCATTTTCTCTGAAATCAGTTTTCCGGCCGATATCGTTCCTTAGAAAAAATTGTTTTCCCTTCCAAATAAAAAATGTGGGTGGGTGGGCTGCTATGATGAAAAAGAAAAATGCTTCTCTCCCAGGTTGTACTGGACATTTATTTGCTGTGCTTGGTGGAGGCAAGGAGAATTAATTTGCATATATTGGTTGTTGGGGTGTACAAAGTTTCCCTTCTGTGGGGGGTACATCTTTTTAAATGGAACAGCCCTTAGACCGATCGGCCACCAAAGGTCCCATTAAATAAGGAGCAATTGATTGACTCTGCATATAGATGTGTGACCTGTTGTTAAAGGTTATACCAAATGACTCTATACTACTTTGCATTAAAACATACCCAGTAGTTTATTATTAGTATAAATTAGTATTTTTTCTCGAATAATGTCGTCGAAGTGGGTTTTAGGACACGAATAGCACACATGTGGGGGAAAACGTATTGGAGCCATGACCTCTGGTGCATGACGTCACAACCTGATTACGATTGCGCCCTAAACGTCATAGTCTATGACATCGAGCGTTGTTACGAAAGATTCACCCAAATGTGGGAGTTCTAGCGTGATGTCACTGACATTTTGACGTCACAACAGGCATTTGAGCCAGATCGTAATCAGGTTGTGACGTCACAGGTCAAGCAGTCACAGCTTTCGCCGTTTTGAAAGGGGCATGAAATTGTCGAACTTTACTGCTGCTATTTCCAAACTTGGGCAGTTTGAAAACAAACAAAAATGTAAAACAAGTCTATATAATCACCTCTACAACAATTTAGCACAAAAAAGTAGCAGATTTTGAGACCATTTTGTATAACCTTTAAGCCTTGGTTCTCCATTCATATCAGGTAAGTCACATTGCATTCTGATGGATAATTCTTAATTAATAATACAGTTATCTTACCTCATCATCATCCATTTTGCACTCTGTGACCTCTCCATCGTCAAATTTTTGCCATTTGGCCATGGACTCACCAGGGGCTCTGAAATATTCAACACTGAAGAGATTATACTGAACACAAGTAAACATATCTTCATCATCAATAGAAAGATGAGAGCTCTGTACTTTGAAGCCAGATAAACATTATATATATGCATGTGCCTCAGATTCACACTTGATTAGTCAGTCACCTGAGCTCTGCCCATCACATTTTATTGCTACATATATATGGGGTGGGGTTAGTCATTTGTTTGGCCCTTGTCACGCCGGTATTAATGAGAGCCAAATAAAGGACATACATGGCGAATCTATGTTGCTCATTGCAGGTCTCGCATATACAGTGATGCTAGTGTTATAAGAGAACAATATATAGATCACCTATTAAGTATTTGTGGTGAGGATGGTGGGCCAGTCCGCCATGTAAACAAGTCTTATTTGAATACACATTATGTGCAATATGGTTAGGCCATAAAAAGTTAATTAATTGTTTCTCAAGTGGCGCCGCATCCTCGATTTCTCTCCCGCTGGGCACTTTTTTTTCACTTTTTGAAAAAAAAAAAAAAAATCTGCCGCATCCCTGGCATACTGTCCGCTCCCATTCTTTTTATTGCATGTGTAAATGTGCTTGTAAACTGTGTTTATTCGTTGTAATGTCTATTCGTTTCCCAAAAATGGTGTTTTACTATGTTTGTGAAAAGAAAAATGCTTTAATACGTACAGAGATGTCATCGCCATGATCGTATCGATCACAAAATAGTTTACAACCGGCAGTTGCGCGAACTCGTTCCAGTTTCAAACCAAACTGCGCATATACAAAAATCAGACCTGAATATAAGCGGAAGCGGATTGCCGTATGTTTTTATTATGTAAATTTCGCTTCTCCGTTATCGTAATTTTATAAATAGCGAATAGTATATTTATCATAACATTATTTATTAAAATCTTCGTCATAAATTGTGCACATTTCAACACGAAAGGCTGTAAATTAAAGAAATATTTTCATCCTAGTCTCCGGTTCCAGCGTCGGTTATGCTTTTCATTATGCTCTTTGCCTCGTTTAAACAATTCATCGGAAATGGGTCCAATGAAATGAAATTTGTGATTGTATTTTTACCGCATTTTTTATCCGTTTTCACAATGCTGGTTTCAGCATACATTGCTGAATGTCGAGAACGTGGGGCGGTTAACATGCTGAAGGACTGGACAATTATACAGGTTAGCCCAAGTGCCACCGTGATCGAGGTCCTGAACGAGGTGACCGGTATCACCCGATGCCCAGATTTCGACGACGCGATATCGTGTACAATTGGAAAATCTAAGCAGGACGGAGATTCCATCCCACTTCAGGCCACAATCGGAGAAGCAGTTGATGTGTGTGTTTAAACATATATGGTCTTCCCGGCTTGTAAAAAAAAAAAAAAGATAAAATACCGCCCGCATCCTTCCTTGAAAAAAAAAATAAAAAATATTTAAAAAAACCGCCCGCCCGCTCCTGAAAGAAAAAAACCCACTTGAGAAACAACACAGGAAGGAAGCAATCAGAGATTGCTCAATTGTATGCCCCCCCTTCCACTTTAATCCGACACTGCCCCGCCATTGTTCTGTTCTTTATTGGTTGGTGGAGGCCTAATTTGGATAATTATAAAAATTCTGTTTCAGTCACTTTTTTGCCATGTCTCACATAATACATATTCCAAATATCAAGCAACAAGTGATAATACGATGCTTCGATGCAAGATGGTCGCCAGGGCTTTCGCCAAATCCGAAAATGTGACCTGGTTATGAGACCTACATTCCTTGGGAGTATATTGTGGTGAAATTATGAAGCGATCAGTGAATTTTGTACCCAATTCACTGTTTTTGGGGCAATTTCATACTTCAGGACCTACATGTATGTTGTCTGCTTTGGAATGTAGAATAACATATAATATAGCCATTTTCCTGGTTCAAATCAGTTATGGACTGAGATCCAGCTTGGACAAATAAATATATCCCATTCACTTAGGTTTAAACAAAGGGCCATAACTCCTGAAAATATAACCGAAAACAGAGAAACTTCACGCTACACACCTATGGGTCACTGACCACATATCATGCGTATTTCATACTTGTTCATACAATATTAAGGGGGTCGTCAGTAGAAAATTTTAATTCTTTCAAAAATGAAGTTATCTCAGAGATTTTCATATATATTGGATATATGATCAAAGTATTTGAAAAAAAATCATTTTCACAAAGATATATATATCGGTTGCCATGGTAACGGCGGCCATCTTGGATTTTGGCGCTTAAATTAGGAAAGCATCATACGCCAAAGTAAAAGAGCTAACTTTATCAAACTTGCAGGGTATTTCTGTGATGTGTTCCTTTGTGCAAATAAGAAGTTTCAAGTAAAACTAACCATTGGAAGCAAAATTTGAGCTGTTTTACTGATTTACACTAAATACGCATATATACCTGGTTGCCATGGTAACTGTATATTCGCTTATTGTGAAGATATTCTGAAAATATTTCTTATTTGCACTCAGATATATCCCAGCTACCAAATATCCAAATTTCATCCCATTTGATCAATGAGAAGGTGAAATAATTGCTTTCCTAATGTTAAAAAATGTGTGAAAATCGTGAATTCATGATTTTGAGAATAAAGTTGAACAACTTGAATGCTGTTGTACCTCTCATGTCTACTGTTGTTTTTTTCTTGCAAATCTGGATTTTCATACAGTTTGAAAGAGTATTGTCACAGGGCTTAATGCAATGTTCAATATAATATCACCATTTCTAATAAAAATCACACATCTACATGGTCCCCGACTCGCGTAATAATGTCTTGAGATAACCATATCTGTCGGTCTTGGGTATCCGTAATATTTAGTCACTTAGAAATTTCCGGATTGGTAAGAAGTACCCTCCTCTGTCTCCTGGTTCATCTGTTTTCTTAAAGTCTCTAACTCTTTCTCTTTCCTCAACCTTCTGAACCGCTCAGTTGACTTATATTTAGATTTGGTGATGCGTTCCCGATCCTGAGATTTGCAGAACTTGACCATGTTTGGTCCCGGACTAACGGAGCTCCTCTCCATCAGAGTTACCAAGGAGAATGCACCCTTGTTAAATTCAGTAACTCCTCTAGCTGCTGCGTTCTGAATGCTAGAAAGACTAACAAACCTGACTTTGGGGGCCCTTGCCCATATCACACCATTCAACGACTCATTCACATTTTGCGTTCCTCCCCGAATGCAGCGTTTGAGTAGGGTTTTGTCACAGAGACGACGGAAGACTGGAAGAATGGCCTCACTTACGAAGTATGGCAATGGGGCAGAGTGAGCTCCTCTTTGAGGTTGTTTGATGCCATTGGCAATTTGCCGATTATACCAACACCAAGAATCTGTACCTTTGGGACAGTGATTATGTCGGGGCTTTGTGTCATTAATGTAGTGAAAAAACACTGCCCAAGTGGCTTCATGCATACCTGTCAGATCATTGGCATGATCTTTTATTGCTCTGCCATAGTAGTTTTGCATGGCTCTTACTCTGTCCTGTGTCAACCTACCCCTTCCATCTATGGGTGCCTTCCTAGCCTTCTCGACCTGAATCACTTTGTCCAATCCGTTTTTCATCCGCTTACTAACGTGGTTGATACAGTCTTCATTTTCGACAGGAAAATCTTCACCATATGGCCCTTTGCCGTCATTGATTTGAGAGATTTCATTGTACACAGAACTGTCCCCGTCATTCAGTAAGGTGGTGTAGCGAAAATTTAATTTCTCAACTGACCTCTCAAAATTTTTACTGCAGCTTTTGTTTCCATTGACTTGGAAGAACCTTTGTGATTTATTTCGCAGTCTTTCTCATGTGCTGCATACCAGTCAATGTACTCTTGAGATGTTTTTTCCATTTTATTTCGAAAGCATAAGGTGCAGTAGTTTGACATAACTTCATAATCTATGACTAAGCCAGTCAAAATGTCGGTTACAAGTGTAACATTGTAGTGAGAGGTATACCCCCGTTTGTGCCAGGTTCCGTCACAGGCGACAGCTATATTTATAATTTCTTGGTCTTTCAGAGTTGGATCAGTTTCCTCGTATGCTTTTCTCACCGCTGCTGCTGCTTCCTCTAAATGATCGGATGTTACAGAAATACTTTCCTTTGAAATGACATTAGCGTTTTTTACGAAGGCCTCCTTTTCTAGAGAATGAGGAAAATCAAATACTTTCGCAAACTTGTCAAGTCCTGCTTTACCACAACCTAGTTCTTTCATAGCTACAACAGCTCTTCTATTTACAGATGGTCCCCCCCCCTTTGGTTGTTCAAATTTTCAGATGTTGCTGCACTGTGGACTACCTCCTCACATGAATGACAGAAAATTTTAAAAGTGCTGCATAGTCCTACAAAACTGTCCTCTTGTATGTCCAAGTCACTGTTACTACACTGGGGACAGGTTAAACCAGCCACTAAGTTTCTGATAAAAATAACATCAACCAGTCTGAAACCATGCGATTTATTATTTTCAGGCTCTGAAGTTTTCTGTTTCTGCAAACAATCGAATTTTTTTCTCACTTGGAGATGTTATGATTTCCTCCGTATTATTTTGAATATTGTCATTGCTTGCTGTAGTATTTGCTGTAGTATTTTCT
>JAVTVY010005355.1:0-39607 GCA_036873755.1 Hanleya hanleyi
TTTGTGAGCAGTGCTATACGGGCACAAAGAACATCTATATGGTGTCTCACCAGTATGATTGCGTACATGTATTGTAAGGGTCTCTTTGTGAGCAGTGCTATACGGGCACAAAGAACAGCTATATGGTGTCTCACCAGTATGATTGCGTGCATGTATTGTAAGGGCCTCTTTGTGAGCAGTGCTATACGGGCACAAACAACATCTATATGGTGTCTCACCAGTATGATTGCGTACATGTGTTGTACGGGCCTCTTTGTGCGCAGTGCTATACGGACATAAAGAACAGCTATATGGTGTCTCATGAGTATGATTGCGTACATGTATTGTAAGGGCCTCTTTGTATGCAGTGCTATACGGGCACAAAGAACATCTATATGGTGTCTCACCAGTATGATTGCGTACATGTATTGTAAGGGCCTCTTTGTGAGCAGTGCTATACGGGCACAAAAAACATCTATATGGTGTCTCACCAGCATGATTGCGTACATGGATTGTAAGGTCCTCTTTGTGAGCAGTGCTATACGGGCACAAAGAACATCTATATGGTGTCTCACCAGTATGATTGCGTACATGTATTGTAAGGGCCTCATTGTGAGCAGTGCTATGCGGGCACAAAGAACATCTATATGGTGTTTCACCAGTATGATTGCGTACATGTATTGTAAGGGCCTCTTTGTGAGCAGTGCTATATAAGCATTAGGTACATTTGTATGGTGGTTTCACCATTGTGGTCCTCGCCGGTTCATTGCGAACATCTATATGGTGTCTTACCAGTATGATTGCGTACATGTATTGTAAGGGCCTCTTTGTATGCAGTGCCATACGGGCACAAAGAACATGTATATGGTGTCTCAATTAGTATGATTTGCGTACATGTATTTGTACGAGCTTCCTTGTGCTATGCCATACGGACATAAAGAACATCTATATGGTGTCTCACCAGTATGATTGCGTGCATGTATTGTAAGGGCCTCTTGTGAGCAGCGCTATACGGGCACAAAGAACATCTATATATGGAGGTTTCACCAGCAGATTGGTACATGTATTGTATGACCTCTTTGTGAGCAGTGCTATACGGGCACAAGAACATCTATATGGTGTCTCACCATATTTCACTACTGTAATCTCAAGCAGTGCTATACGGGCACAAAGAACATCTATATGGTGTCTCACCAGTATGATTGCGTACATGTATCGTAAGGGCCTCTTTGTGAGCACTGCTATACGGACACAAAGAACATCTATATGGTGTCTCACCAGTATGATTGCGTACATGTATTGTAAGGGCCTCTTTGTGAGCAGTGCTATATGAGCATTAGGTACATTTGCATGGTTTCTCACCATTGTGAGTCCGTTCATTGCGAACATCTATATGGTGTCTCACCAGTATGATTGCGTACATGTATTGTGAGGGCCTCTCTGTGAGCAGTGCTATACGGGCACAAAGAACATCTATATGGTGTCTCACCAGTATGATTGCGTACATGTATTGTAAGGGCCTCTTTGTGAGCAGTGCTATACGGGCACAAATAACATCTATATGGTGTCTCACCGGTATGATTGCGTACATGTATTCCAAGGGCCTCTTTGTGAGTAGTGCTATACGGGCACAAAGAACATCTATATGGTGTCTCACCAGTGTGATTGCGTACATGTATTGTATGGGCCTCTTTGTGAGCAGCGCTATACGGGCACAAAGAACATCTGTATGGTGTCTCACCAGTATGATTGCGTACATGTATTGTAAGGGTCTCTTTGTGAGCAGTGCTATACGGGCACAAAGAACATCTATATGGTGTCTCACCAGTATGATTGCGTACATGTATTGTAAGAACCTCTTTGTGAGCAGTGCTATACGGGCACAAACAACATCTATATGGTGTCTCACCAGTATGATTGCGTACATGTATTGTACGGGCCTCTTTGTGCGCAGTGCTACACGGACATAAAGAACATCTATATGGTGTCTCACCAGTATGATTGCATACATGTATTGTACGGGCTTCTTTGTGCGCAGTGCTATACGGACATAAAGAACATCTATATGGTGTCTCACCAGTATGATTGCGTACATGTATTGTAAGGGCCTCTTTGTGAGCAGCGCTATACAGGCACAAAGAACATCTATATGGTGTCTCACCAGTATGATTGCGTACAGGTATTGTAAAGGCCTCTTTGTGAGCAGTGCTATACGGGCACAAAGAACATCTATATGGTGTCTCACCAGTATGATTGCGTACATGTATTGTAAGAACCTCTTTGTGACCAGTGCTATACGGGCACAAACAACATCTATATGGTGTCTCACCAGTATGATTGCGTACATGTATTGTAAGGGCCTTTTTGTGAGCAGTGCTATACGGGTACAAAGAACATCTTTGTGAGCAGTGCTATACGGACACAAAGAACATCTATATGGTGTCTCACGAGTATGATTGCGTACATGTATTGTAAGGGCCTCTTTGTATGCAGTGCTATACGGGCACAAAGAACATCTATATGGTGTCTCACCAGTATGATTGCGTACGTGTATTGTACGGGCTTCTTTGTGCGCAGTGCTATACGGACATAAAGAACATCTATATGGTGTCTCACCAGTATGATTGCGTACATGTATTGTAAGGGCCTCTTTGTGAGCAGCGCTATACGGGCACAAAGAACATCTATATGGTGTCTCACCAGTATGATTGGGTACAGGTATTGTAAAGGCCTCTTTGTGAGCAGTGCTATACGGGCACAAACATCTATATGGTGTCTCACGAGTATGATTGTGTACAATGTATTGTAAGGGCCTCTTTGTGAGCAGTGCTATACGGGCACAAAGAACATCTATATGGTGTGTCTCACCAGTATGATTGCACATGTATTGTAAGAACCTCTTTGTGACCAGTGCTATACGGGCACAAACAACATCTATGGTGTCTCACCAGTATGATTGCGTACATGTATTGTGAGGGCCTTTGGTGAGCAGTGCTATACGGGCACAAAGAACATCTTTGTGGAGCAGTGCTATACGCCGGACACAAAGAACATCTATAGGTGTCTCACGAGCATGATTTGCGTACATGTATTGTAAGGGCCTCTTTGTATGCAGTGAAGCATGGGCACAAAGAACATCTATATGGTGTCTCACCAGTATGATTGCGTACATGAATTGTACGGGCTTTGTGCGTGTTATACGGACATAAAGAACATCTATATGGTGTCTCACCAGTATGGCTGCGTACATGTATTGCACGGGCCTCTTTGTGAGCAGTGCTATACCGACACAAAGAACATCTATATGGTGTCTCACCAGTAAGATTGCGTACATGTATTGTAAGGGCCTCTTTGTGAGCAGTGCTATACGGGCACAAAGAACATCTATATGGTGTCTCACCAGTATGATTGCGTACATGTATTGTAAGGGTCTCTTTGTGAGCAGTGCTATACGGGCACAAAGAACAGCTATATGGTGTCTCACCAGTATGATTGCGTGCATGTATTGTAAGGGCCTCTTTGTGAGCAGTGCTATACGGGCACAAACAACATCTATATGGTGTCTCACCAGTATGATTGCGTACATGTGTTGTACGGGCCTCTTTGTGCGCAGTGCTATACGGACATAAAGAACAGCTATATGGTGTCTCACCAGTATGATTGCGTACATGTATTGTAAGGGCCTCTTTGTATGCAGTGCTACACGGGCACAAAGAACATCTATATGGTGTCTCACCAGTATGATTGCGTACATGTATTGTACGAGCTTCCTTGTGCGCAGTGCTATACGGACATAAAGAACATCTATATGGTGTCTCACCAGTATGATTGCGTGCATGTATTGTAAGGTCCTCTTTGTGAGCAGCGCTATACGGGCACAAAGAACATCTATATGGTGTCTCACCAGTATGATTGCGTGCATGTATTGTAAGGGCCTCTTTGTGAGCAGTGCTATACGGACACAACGAACATCTATATGGTGTCTCACCAGTATGATTGCGTACATGTATTGTAAGGGCCTCTTTGTGAGCAGTGCTATATAAGCATTAGGTACATTTGTATGGTTTCTCACCATTGTGAGTCCGTTCATTGCGAACATCTATATGGTGTCTTACCAGTATGATTGCGTACATGTATTGTAAGGGCCTCTTTGTATGCAGTGCTATACGGGCACAAAGAACATGTATATGGTGTCTCACCAGTATGATTGCGTACATGTATTGTACGAGCTTCCTTGTGCGCAGTGCTATACGGACATAAAGAACATCTATATGGTGTCTCACCAGTATGATTGCGTGCATGTATTGTAAGGGCCTCTTTGTGAGCAGCGCTATACGGGCACAAAGAACATCTATATGGTGTTTCACCAGTATGATTGCGTACATGTATTGTAAGGACCTCTTTGTGAGCAGTGCTATACGGGCACAAAGAACATCTATATGGTGTCTCACCGGTGTGATTGCGAATATGTATTGTAAGGGCCTCTTTGTGAGCAGTGCTATACGGGCACAAAGAACATCTATATGATGTCTCACCAGTATGATTGCGTACATGTATTGTAAGGGCCTCTTTGTGAGCAGTGCTATACGGACACAACGAACATCTATATGGTGTCTCACCAGTATGATTGCGTGCATGTATTGTAAGGGCCTCTTTGTGAGCAGTGCTATACGGGCACAAACAACATCTATATGGTGTCTCACCAGTATGATTGCGTACATGTGTTGTACGGGCCTCTTTGTGCGCAGTGCTATACGGACATAAAGAACAGCTATATGGTGTCTCACCGGTATGATTGCGTACATGTATTGTAAGGGCCTCTTTGTATGCAGTGCTACACGGGCACAAAGAACATCTATATGGTGTCTCACCAGTATGATTGCGTACATGTATTGTACGAGCTTCCTTGTGCGCAGTGCTATACGGACATAAAGAACATCTATATGGTGTCTCACCAGTATGATTGCGTGCATGTATTGTAAGGTCCTCTTTGTGAGCAGCGCTATACGGGCACAAAGAACATCTATATGGTGTCTCACCAGTATGATTGCGTGCATGTATTGTAAGGGCCTCTTTGTGAGCAGTGCTATACGGACACAACGAACATCTATATGGTGTCTCACCAGTATGATTGCGTACATGTATTGTAAGGGCCTCTTTGTGAGCAGTGCTATATAAGCATTAGGTACATTTGTATGGTTTCTCACCATTGTGAGTCCGTTCATTGCGAACATCTATATGGTGTCTTACCAGTATGATTGCGTACATGTATTGTAAGGGCCTCTTTGTATGCAGTGCTATACGGGCACAAAGAACATGTATATGGTGTCTCACCAGTATGATTGCGTACATGTATTGTACGAGCTTCCTTGTGCGCAGTGCTATACGGACATAAAGAACATCTATATGGTGTCTCACCAGTATGATTGCGTGCATGTATTGTAAGGGCCTCTTTGTGAGCAGCGCTATACGGGCACAAAGAACATCTATATGGTGTTTCACCAGTATGATTGCGTACATGTATTGTAAGGACCTCTTTGTGAGCAGTGCTATACGGGCACAAAGAACATCTATATGGTGTCTCACCGGTGTGATTGCGAATATGTATTGTAAGGGCCTCCTTGTGAGCAGTGCTATACGGGCACAAAGAACATCTATATGGTGTCTCACCAGTATGATTGCGTACATGTATTGTAAGGGCCTCTTTGTCAGCAGTGCTATACGGACACAACGAACATCTATATGGTGTCTCACCAGTATGATTGCGTACATGTATTGTAAGGGCCTCTTTGTGAGCAGTGCTATATGAGCATTAGGTACATTTGCATGGTTTCTCACCATTGTGAGTCCGTTCATTGCGAACATCTATATGGTGTCTCACCAGTATGATTGCGTACATGTATTGTGAGGGCCTCTCTGTGAGCAGTGCTATACGGGCACAAAGAACATCTATATGGTGTCTCACCAGTATGATTGCGTACATGTATTGTAAGGGCCTCTTTGTGAGCAGTGCTATACGGGCACAAATAACATCTATATGGTGTCTCACCGGTATGATTGCGTACATGTATTCCAAGGGCCTCTTTGTGAGTAGTGCTATACGGGCACAAAGAACATCTATATGGTGTCTCACCAGTGTGATTGCGTACATGTATTGTATGGGCCTCTTTGTGAGCAGCGCTATACGGGCACAAAGAACATCTGTATGGTGTCTCACCAGTATGATTGCGTACATGTATTGTAAGGGTCTCTTTGTGAGCAGTGCTATACGGGCACAAAGAACATCTATATGGTGTCTCACCAGTATGATTGCGTACATGTATTGTAAGAACCTCTTTGTGAGCAGTGCTATACGGGCACAAACAACATCTATATGGTGTCTCACCAGTATGATTGCGTACATGTATTGTACGGGCCTCTTTGTGCGCAGTGCTACACGGACATAAAGAACATCTATATGGTGTCTCACCAGTATGATTGCATACATGTATTGTACGGGCTTCTTTGTGCGCAGTGCTATACGGACATAAAGAACATCTATATGGTGTCTCACCAGTATGATTGCGTACATGTATTGTAAGGGCCTCTTTGTGAGCAGCGCTATACAGGCACAAAGAACATCTATATGGTGTCTCACCAGTATGATTGCGTACAGGTATTGTAAAGGCCTCTTTCTGAGCAGTGCTATACGGGCACAAAGAACATCTATATGGTGTTTCACCAGTATGATTGCGTACATGTATTGTAAGAACCTCTTTGTGACCAGTGCTATACGGGCACAAACAACATCTATATGGTGTCTCACCAGTATGATTGCGTACATGTATTGTAAGGGCTTTTTTGTGAGCAGTGCTATACGGGCACAAAGAACATCTTTGTGAGCAGTGCTATACGGACACAAAGAACATCTATATGGTGTCTCACGAGTATGATTGCGTACATGTACTGTAAGGGCCTCTTTGTATGCAGTGCTATACGGGCTCAAAGAACATCTATATGGTGTCTCACCAGTATGATTGCGTACATGTATTGTACGGGCTTCTTTGTGCGCAGTGCTATACGGACATAAAGAACATCTATATGGTGTCTCACCAGTATGATTGCGTACATGTATTGTAAGGGCCTCTTTGTGAGCAGCGCTATACGGGCACAAAGAACATCTATATGGTGTCTCACCAGTATGATTGCGTACAGGTATTGTAAAGGCCTCTTTGTGAGCAGTGCTATACGGGCACAAAGAACATCTATATGGTGTCTCACGAGTATGATTGTGTACATGTATTGTAAGGGCCTCTTTGTGAGCAGTGCTATACGGGCACAAAGAACATCTATATGGTGTCTCACCAGTATGATTGCGTACATGTATTGTAAGAACCTCTTTGTGACCAGTGCTATACGGGCACAAACAACATCTATATGGTGTCTCACCAGTATGATTGCGTACATGTATTGTGAGGGCCTTTTTGTGAGCAGTGCTATACGGGCACAAAGAACATCTTTGTGAGCAGTGCTATACGGACACAAAGAACATCTATATGGTGTCTCACGAGTATGATTGCGTACATGTATTGTAAGGGCCTCTTTGTATGCAGTGCTATACGGGCACAAAGAACATCTATATGGTGTCTCACCAGTGTGATTGCGTACATGTATTGTACGGGCTTCTTTGTGCGCAGTGCTATACGGACATAAAGAACATCTATATGGTGTCTCACCAGTATGATTGCGTACATGTATTGTAAGGGCCTCTTTGTGAGCAGCGCTATACGGGCACAAAGAACATCTATATGGTGTCTCACCAGTATGATTGCGTACAGGTATTGTAAAGGCCTCTTTGTGAGCAGTGCTATACGGGCACAAAGAACATCTATATGGTGTCTCACCAGTATGATTGCGTACATGTATTGTAAGGGCCTCTTTGTGAACAGTGCTATACGGGCACAAAGAACATCTATATGGTGTCTCACCAGTATGATTGTGTACATGTATTGTAAGGGCCTCTTTGTGAGCAGTGCTATACGGGCACAAAGAACATCTATGTGGTGTCTCACCAGTATGGCTGCGTACATGTATTGCACGGGCCTCTTTGTGAGCAGTGCTATACCGACACAAAGAACATCTATATGGTGTCTCACCAGTAAGATTGCGTACATGTATTGTAAGGGCCTCTTTGTGAGCAGTGCTATACGGCCACAAAGAACATCTATATGGTGTCTCACCGGTATGATTGCGTACATGTATTGTAAGGGTCTCTTTGTGAGCAGTGCTATACGGGCACAAAGAACATCTATATGGTGTCTCACCAGTTTGATTGCGTACATGTATTGTAAGGGTCTCTTTGTGAGCAGTGCTATACGGGCACAAAGAACATCTATATGGTGTCTCACCAGTATGATTGCGTACATGCATTGTAAGGGCCTCTTTGTGAGCAGTGCTATACGGGCACAAAGAACATCTATATGGTGTCCCACCAGTATGATTGCGTACATGTATTGTACGGGCCTCTTTGTGCGCAGTGCTATACGGACATAAAGAACATCTATATGGTGTCTCACCATTGTGAGTCCGTTCATTGCAGACATCTATATGGTGTCTTACCAGTATGATTGCGTACATGTATTGTAAGGGCTCTTTGTATGCAGTGCTTCTACGGGCACAAAGAACATGTATATAATTGTCTCACCAGTATGATTGCGTACATGTATTGTACAGGCTTCCTTGTGCGCAGTGCTATACGGACATAAAGAACATCTATATGGTGTCTCACCAGTATGATTGCGTGCATGTATTGTAAGGGCCTCTTTGTGAGCAGCGCTATGCAAGGAGCACAAAGAACATCTATGGTGTTTCTGCCCAAGTATGATTGCGTACATGTATTGCAGGACCTCCTTTGTGAGCAGTGCTATATACGGGCACAAGAACATCTATATCAATTGTCTCACCGGTGTGATTGCGAATATGTATTAGCCAGGGCCTCCTTGTGAGCAGTCGCTATACGGGCACAAAGAACATCTATATGGTGTCTCACCAGTATGATTGCGTACATGTATTGTAAGGGCCTCTTTGTGAGCAGTGCTATACGGACACACAGAACATCTATATGGTGTCTCACCAGTATGATTGCGTGCATGTATTGTAAGGGCCTCTTTGTGAGCAGTGCTATACGGGCACAAACAACATCTATATGGTGTCTCACCAGTATGATTGCGTACATGTGTTGTACGGGCCTCTTTGTGCGCAGTGCTATACGGACATAAAGAACAGCTATATGGTGTCTCACCGGTATGATTGCGTACATGTATTGTAAGGGCCTCTTTGTATGCAGTGCTACACGGGCACAAAGAACATCTATATGGTGTCTCACCAGTATGATTGCGTACATGTATTGTACGAGCTTCCTTGTGCGCAGTGCTATACGGACATAAAGAACATCTATATGGTGTCTCACCAGTATGATTGCGTGCATGTATTGTAAGGTCCTCTTTGTGAGCAGCGCTATACGGGCACAAAGAACATCTATATGGTGTCTCACCAGTATGATTGCGTGCATGTATTGTAAGGGCCTCTTTGTGAGCAGTGCTATACGGACACAACGAACATCTATATGGTGTCTCACCAGTATGATTGCGTACATGTATTGTAAGGGCCTCTTTGTGAGCAGTGCTATATAAGCATTAGGTACATTTGTATGGTTTCTCACCATTGTGAGTCCGTTCATTGCGAACATCTATATGGTGTCTTACCAGTATGATTGCGTACATGTATTGTAAGGGCCTCTTTGTATGCAGTGCTATACGGGCACAAAGAACATGTATATGGTGTCTCACCAGTATGATTGCGTACATGTATTGTACGAGCTTCCTTGTGAGCAGTGCTATACGGACACACCGAACATCTATATGGTGTCTCACAAGTATGATTGCGTACATGTATTGTAAGGGCCTCTTTGTGAGCAGTGCTATACGACCACAAAGAACATCTATATGGTGTTTCACCAGTATGATTGCGTACATGTATTGTAAGGACCTCTTTGTGAGCAGTGCTATACGGGCACAAAGAACATCTATATGGTGTCTCACCGGTGTGATTGCGAATATGTATTGTAAGGGCCTCTTTGTGAGCAGTGCTATACGGGCACAAAGAACATCTATATGATGTCTCACCAGTATGATTGCGTACATGTATTGTAAGGGCCTCTTTGTGAGCAGTGCTATACGGACACAACGAACATCTATATGGTGTCTCACCAGTATGATTGCGTACATGTATTGTAAGGGCCTCTTTGTGAGCAGTGCTATATGAGCATTAGGTACATTTGCATGGTTTCTCACCATTGTGAGTCCGTTCATTGCGAACATCTATATGGTGTCTCACCAGTATGATTGCGTACATGTATTGTGAGGGCCTCTCTGTGAGCAGTGCTATACGGGCACAAAGAACATCTATATGGTGTCTCACCAAAGTATGATTGTATTACATGTATTATGGGGGGCCTCTCTTTGTGAGCCTTGGCCTGGAAAATAACATCTATATGGTGTCTCACCGGTATGATTGCGTACATGTATTCCAAGGGCCTCTTTGTGAGTAGTGCTATGCGGGCACAAAGAACATCTATATGGTGTCTCACCAGTGTGATTGCGTACATGTATTGTAAGGGCCTCTTTGTGAGCAGCGCTATACGGGCACAAAGAACATCTATATGGTGTCTCACCAGTATGATTGCGTACATGTATTGTAAGGGTCTCTTTGTGAGCAGTGCTATACGGGCACAAAGAACATCTATATGGTGTCTCACCAGTATGATTGCGTACATGTATTGTAAGAACCTCTTTGTGAGCAGTGCTATACGGGCACAAACAACATCTATATGGTGTCTCACCAGTATGATTGCGTACATGTATTGTACGGGCCTCTTTGTGCGCACTGCTATACGGACATAAAAAACATCTATATGGTGTCTCACCAGTATGATTGCATACATGTATTGTACGGGCTTCTTTGTGCGCAGTGCTATACGGACATAAAGAACATCTATATGGTGTCTCACCAGTATGATTGCGTACATGTATTGTAAGGGCCTCTTTGTGAGCAGCGCTATACAGGCACAAAGAACATCTATATGGTGTCTCACCAGTATGATTGCGTACAGGTATTGTAAAGGCCTCTTTGTGAGCAGTGCTATACGGGCACAAAGAACATCTATATGGTGTCTCACCAGTATGATTGCGTACATGTATTGTAAGAACCTCTTTGTGACCAGTGCTATACGGGCACAAACAACATCTATATGGTGTCTCACCAGTATGATTGCGTACATGTATTGTAAGGGCCTTTTTGTGAGCAGTGCTATACGGGTACAAAGAACATCTTTGTGAGCAGTGCTATACGGACACAAAGAACATCTATATGGTGTCTCACGAGTATGATTGCGTACATGTATTGTAAGGGCCTCTTTGTATGCAGTGCTATACGGGCACAAAGAACATCTATATGGTGTCTCACCAGTATGATTGCGTACATGTATTGTACGGGCTTCTTTGTGCGCAGTGCTATACGGACATAAAGAACATCTATATGGTGTCCCACCAGTATGATTGCGTACATGTATTGTAAGGGCCTCTTTGTGAGCAGCGCTATACGGGCACAAAGAACATCTATATGGTGTCTCACCAGTGTGATTGCGTACAGGTATTGTAAAGGCCTCTTTGTGAGCAGTGCTATACGGGCACAAAGAACATCTATATGGTGTCTCTCCAGTATGATTGCGTACATGTATTGTAAGGGACTCTTTGTGAGTAGTGCTATACGGGCACAAAGAACATCCTGCTATAAGTGTCACCACCAGTATGATTGCAGTGTATTGGCAAGGGCTCTTTGTGAGCAGTGCTATACGGGGCACAAAGAACATCTATATGGTGTCTCACCAGTATGATTGCGTACATGTATTGTAAGGGCCTCTTTGTGAGCAGTGCTATACGGACACACAGAACATCTATATGGTGTCTCACCAGTATGATTGCGTGCATGTATTGTAAGGGCCTCTTTGTGAGCAGTGCTATACGGGCACAAACAACATCTATATGGTGTCTCACCAGTATGATTGCGTACATGTGTTGTACGGGCCTCTTTGTGCGCAGTGCTATACGGACATAAAGAACAGCTATATGGTGTCTCACCGGTATGATTGCGTACATGTATTGTAAGGGCCTCTTTGTATGCAGTGCTACACGGGCACAAAGAACATCTATATGGTGTCTCACCAGTATGATTGCGTACATGTATTGTACGAGCTTCCTTGTGCGCAGTGCTATACGGACATAAAGAACATCTATATGGTGTCTCACCAGTATGATTGCGTGCATGTATTGTAAGGTCCTCTTTGTGAGCAGCGCTATACGGGCACAAAGAACATCTATATGGTGTCTCACCAGTATGATTGCGTGCATGTATTGTAAGGGCCTCTTTGTGAGCAGTGCTATACGGACACAACGAACATCTATATGGTGTCTCACCAGTATGATTGCGTACATGTATTGTAAGGGCCTCTTTGTGAGCAGTGCTATATAAGCATTAGGTACATTTGTATGGTTTCTCACCATTGTGAGTCCGTTCATTGCGAACATCTATATGGTGTCTTACCAGTATGATTGCGTACATGTATTGTAAGGGCCTCTTTGTATGCAGTGCTATACGGGCACAAAGAACATGTATATGGTGTCTCACCAGTATGATTGCGTACATGTATTGTACGAGCTTCCTTGTGCGCAGTGCTATACGGACATAAAGAACATCTATATGGTGTCTCACCAGTATGATTGCGTGCATGTATTGTAAGGGCCTCTTTGTGAGCAGCGCTATACGGGCACAAAGAACATCTATATGGTGTTTCACCAGTATGATTGCGTACATGTATTGTAAGGACCTCTTTGTGAGCAGTGCTATACGGGCACAAAGAACATCTATATGGTGTCTCACCGGTGTGATTGCGAATATGTATTGTAAGGGCCTCCTTGTGAGCAGTGCTATACGGGCACAAAGAACATCTATATGGTGTCTCACCAGTATGATTGCGTACATGTATTGTAAGGGCCTCTTTGTGAGCAGTGCTATACGGACACAACGAACATCTATATGGTGTCTCACCAGTATGATTGCGTACATGTATTGTAAGGGCCTCTTTGTGAGCAGTGCTATATGAGCATTAGGTACATTTGCATGGTTTCTCACCATTGTGAGTCCGTTCATTGCGAACATCTATATGGTGTCTCACCAGTATGATTGCGTACATGTATTGTGAGGGCCTCTCTGTGAGCAGTGCTATACGGGCACAAAGAACATCTATATGGTGTCTCACCAGTATGATTGCGTACATGTATTGTAAGGGCCTCTTTGTGAGCAGTGCTATACGGGCACAAATAACATCTATATGGTGTCTCACCGGTATGATTGCGTACATGTATTCCAAGGGCCTCTTTGTGAGTAGTGCTATGCGGGCACAAAGAACATCTATATGGTGTCTCACCAGTGTGATTGCGTACATGTATTGTAAGGGCCTCTTTGTGAGCAGCGCTATACGGGCACAAAGAACATCTATATGGTGTCTCACCAGTATGATTGCGTACATGTATTGTAAGGGTCTCTTTGTGAGCAGTGCTATACGGGCACAAAGAACATCTATATGGTGTCTCACCAGTATGATTGCGTACATGTATTGTAAGAACCTCTTTGTGAGCAGTGCTATACGGGCACAAACAACATCTATATGGTGTCTCACCAGTATGATTGCGTACATGTATTGTACGGGCCTCTTTGTGCGCAGTGCTACACGGACATAAAGAACATCTATATGGTGTCTCACCAGTATGATTGCATACATGTATTGTACGGGCTTCTTTGTGCGCAGTGCTATACGGACATAAAGAACATCTATATGGTGTCTCACCAGTATGATTGCGTACATGTATTGTAAGGGCCTCTTTGTGAGCAGCGCTATACGGGCACAAAGAACATCTATATGGTGTCTCACCAGTATGATTGCGTACAGGTATTGTAAAGGCCTCTTTGTGAGCAGTGCTATACGGGCACAAAGAACATCTATATGGTGTCTCACCAGTATGATTGCGTACATGTATTGTAAGAACCTCTTTGTGACCAGTGCTATACGGGCACAAACAACATCTATATGGTGTCTCACCAGTATGATTGCGTACATGTATTGTAAGGGCCTTTTTGTGAGCAGTGCTATACGGGCACAAAGAACATCTTTGTGAGCAGTGCTATACGGACACAAAGAACATCTATATGGTGTCTCACGAGTATGATTGCGTACATGTATTGTAAGGGCCTCTTTGTATGCAGTGCTATACGGGCACAAAGAACATCTATATGGTGTCTCACCAGTATGATTGCGTACATGAATTGTACGGGCTTCTTTGTGCGCAGTGCTATACGGACATAAAGAACATCTATATGGTGTCTCACCAGTATGATTGCGTACATGTATTGTAAGGGCCTCTTTGTGAGCAGCGCTATACGGGCACAAAGAACATCTATATGGTGTCTCACCAGTATGATTGCGTACAGGTATTGTAAAGGCCTCTTTGTGAGCAGTGCTATACGGGCACAAAGAACATCTATATGGTGTCTCACCAGTATGATTGTGTACATGTATTGTAAGGGCCTCTTTGTGAGCAGTGCTATACGGGCACAAAGAACATCTATATGGTGTCTCACCAGTATGATTGCGTACATGTATTGTAAGAACCTCTTTGTGACCAGTGCTATACGGGCACAAACAACATCTATATGGTGTCTCACCAGTATGATTGCGTACATGTATTGTGAGGGCCTTTTTGTGAGCAGTGCTATACGGGCACAAAGAACATCTTTGTGAGCAGTGCT
Source organism: Hanleya hanleyi (assembly GCA_036873755.1). Classification (NCBI taxonomy): domain Eukaryota; kingdom Metazoa; phylum Mollusca; class Polyplacophora; order Lepidopleurida; family Hanleyidae; genus Hanleya; species Hanleya hanleyi. Next base: position 14,881 of record JAVTVY010005355.1, read on the forward strand.
ATACGGACACAAAGAACATCTATATGGTGTCTCACGAGTATGATTGCGTACATGTATTGTAAGGGCCTCTTTGTATGCAGTGCTATACGGGCACAAAGAACATCTATATGGTGTCTCACCAGTGTGATTGCGTACATGTATTGTACGGGCTTCTTTGTGCGCAGTGCTATACGGACATAAAGAACATCTATATGGTGTCTCACCAGTATGATTGCGTACATGTATTGTAAGGGCCTCTTTGTGAGCAGCGCTATACGGGCACAAAGAACATCTATATGGTGTCTCACCAGTATGATTGCGTACAGGTATTGTAAAGGCCTCTTTGTGAGCAGTGCTATACGGGCACAAAGAACATCTATATGGTGTCTCACCAGTATGATTGCGTACATGTATTGTAAGGGCCTCTTTGTGAACAGTGCTATACGGGCACAAAGAACATCTATATGGTGTCTCACCAGTATGATTGTGTACATGTATTGTAAGGGCCTCTTTGTGAGCAGTGCTATACGGGCACAAAGAACATCTATGTGGTGTCTCACCAGTATGGCTGCGTACATGTATTGCACGGGCCTCTTTGTGAGCAGTGCTATACCGACACAAAGAACATCTATATGGTGTCTCACCAGTAAGATTGCGTACATGTATTGTAAGGGCCTCTTTGTGAGCAGTGCTATACGGCCACAAAGAACATCTATATGGTGTCTCACCGGTATGATTGCGTACATGTATTGTAAGGGTCTCTTTGTGAGCAGTGCTATACGGGCACAAAGAACATCTATATGGTGTCTCACCAGTTTGATTGCGTACATGTATTGTAAGGGTCTCTTTGTGAGCAGTGCTATACGGGCACAAAGAACATCTATATGGTGTCTCACCAGTATGATTGCGTACATGCATTGTAAGGGCCTCTTTGTGAGCAGTGCTATACGGGCACAAAGAACATCTATATGGTGTCCCACCAGTATGATTGCGTACATGTATTGTACGGGCCTCTTTGTGCGCAGTGCTATACGGACATAAAGAACATCTATATGGTGTCTCACCAGTATGATTGCGTACATGTATTGTAAGGGCCCCTTTGTATGCAGTGCTATACTGGCACAAAGAACATCTATATGGTGTCTCACCAGTATGATTGCGTACATGTATTGTACGGGATTCTTTGTGCGCAGTGCTATACGGACATAAAGACCATATATATGGTGTCTCACCAGTATGATTGCGTACATGTATTGTAAGGGCCTCTTTGTGAGCAGCGCTATACGGGCACAAAGAACATCTATATGGTGTCTCACCAGTATGATTGCGTACAGGTATTGTAAAGGCCTCTTTGTGAGCAGTGCTATACGGGCACAAAGAACATCTATATGGTGTCTCACCAGTATGATTGCGTACATGTATTGTAAGAACCTCTTTGCGAGCAGTGCTATACGGGCACAAACAACATCTATATGGTGTCTCACCAGTATGATTGCGTACATGTATTGTACGGGCCTCTTTGTGCGCAGTGCTATACGGACATAAAGAACATCTATATGATGTCTCACCAGTATGAATGCGTACATGTATTGTAAGGGCCTCTTTGTATGCAGTGCTATACGGGCACAAAGAACATCTATATCGTGTCTCACCAGTATGATTGCGTACATGTATTGTTCGGGCTTCTTTGTGCGCAGTGCTATACGGACATAAAGAACATCTATATGGTGTCTCACCAGTATGATTGCGTACATGTATTGTAAGGGCCTCTTTGTGAGCAGTGCAATACGGGCACAAAGAACATCTATATGGTGTCTCACCAGTATGATTGCGTACATGTACCGTAAGGCCCTCTTTGTGAGCAGTGCTATACGGACACAAAGAACATCTATATTGTGTCTCACCAGTATGATTGCATACATGTATTGTAAGGGCCTCTTTGTGAGCAGTGCTATACGGGCACAAAGAACATCTATATGGTGTCTCACCAGTATGATTGCGTACATGTATTGTACGGGCCTCTTTGTGCGCAGTGCTATACGGACATAAAGAACATCTATATGGTGTCTCACCAGTATGATTGCGTACATGTATTGTAAGGGCCTCTTTGTGAGCAGTGCTATACGGGCACATAGGACATCTATATGGTGTCTCACCAGTATGATTGCGTACATGTATTGTAAGGGGCTCTTTGTGAGCAGTGCTATACGGGCACAAAGAACATATATATGGTGTCTCACCAATATGATTGCGTACATATATTGTAAGGGCCTTTTTGTGAGCAGTGCTATACGGGGACAAAGAATATATATATGGTGTCTCACCAGTGTGATTGCGTACATGTATTGTGAGGGCCTCTTTGTGAGCAGTGCTATACGGGCACAAAGAACATCTATATGGTGTCTCACCAGTATGATTGTGTCCATGTATTGTAAGGGCCTCTTTGTGAGCTGTGCTATACGGGCACAAAGAACATCTATGTGGTGTCTCACCAGTATGGTTGCGTACATGTATTGTACGGGCCTCTTTGTGAGCAGTGCTATACCGACACAAAGAACATCTATATGGTGTCTCACCAGTATGATTGCGTACATGTATTGTAAGGGCCTCTTTGTGAGCAGGGCTATACGGCCACAAAGAACATCTATATGATGTCTCACCAGTATGATTGCGTACATGTATTGTAAGGGCCTCTTTGTGAGCAGTGCTATACGGGCACAAAGAACATCTATATGGTGTCTCACCGGTATGATTGCGTACATGTATTGTAAGGGCCTCTTTGTGAGCAGTGCTATACGGGCACAAAGAACATCTATATGGTGTCTCACCAGTATGATTGCGTACACGTATTGTAAGGGCCTCTTTGTGAGCAGCGCTATACGGGCACAAAGAACATCTATATGGTGTCCCACCAGTATGATTGCGTACATGTATTGTAAGGGTCTCTTTGTGAGCAGTGCTATACGGGCACAAAGAACATCTATATGGTGTCTCACCAGTATGATTGCGTACATGTATTGTAAGGGCCTCTTTGTGAGCAGTGCTATACGGGCACAAACAACATCTATATGGTGTCTCACCAGTATGATTGCGTACATGTATTGTACGGGCCTCTTTGTGCGCAGTGCTATACGGACATAAAGAATTGCTATATGGTGTCTCACCAGTATGATTGGGTACATGTATTGTAAGGGCCTCTTTGTATGCAGTGCTATACGGGCACAAAGAACATCTATATGGTGTCTCACCAGTATGATTGCGTACATGTATTGTACGAGCTTTCTTGTGCGCAGTGCTATACGGACATAAAGAACATCTATATGGTGTCTCACCAGTATGATTGCGTGCATGTATTGTAAGGGCCTCTTTGTGAGCAGCGCTATACGGGCACAAAGAACATCTATATGGTGTCTCACCAGTATGATTGCGTACAGGTATTGTAAACGCCTCTTTGTGAGCAGTGCTATACGGGCACAAAGAACATCTATATGGTGTCTCACCAGTATGATTGCGTACATGTATTGTAAGGGTCTCTTTGTGAGCAGTGCTATACGGGCACAAAGAACATATATATGGTGTCTCACCAGTATGATTGCGTACATGTATTGTAAAGGCCTCTTTGTGAGCAGTGCTATACGGACATAAAGAACATCTATATGGTGTCTCACCAGTATGATTGCGTACATGTATTGTACGGGCCTCTTTGTGAGCAGTGCTATACGGGCAAAAAGAACATCTATATGGTGTCTCACCAGTATGATTGCGTACATGTATTGTAAAGGCCTCTTTGTGAGCAGTGCTATACGGGCAAAAAGAACATCTATATGGTGTCTCACCAGTATGATTGCGTACATGTATTGTACGGGCCTCTTTGTGCGCAGTGCTATACGGACATAAAGAACATCTATATGGTGTCTCACCAGTATGATTTGCGTACATGTATTGTAAGGGCCTCTTTGTGAGCAGTGCTATACGGGCAAAAAGAACATCTATATGGTGTCTCACCAGTATGATTGCGTACATGTATTGTATGGGCCTCTTTGTGCGCAGTGCTATACGGACATAAAGAACATCTATATGGTGTCTCACCAGTATAATTGCGTACATGTATTGTAAGGGCCTCTTTGTGAGCAGTGCTATACGGGCACATAGGACATCTATATGGTGTCTCACCAGTATGATTGCGTACATGTATTGTAAGGGCCTCTTTGTGAGCAGTGCTATACGGGCACATAGGACATCTATATGGTGTCTCACCAGTATGATCGCATACATGTATTGTAAGGGCCTCTTTGTGAGCAGTGCTATAAGGGCACAAAGAACATCTATATGGTGTCTCACCAGTATGATTGCGTACATGTATTGTAAGGGCATTTTTGTGAGCAGTGCTATACGGGCACAAAGAACATCTTTGTGAGCAGTGCTATACGGACACAAAGAACATCTATATGGTGTCTCACCAGTATGATTGCGTACATGTATTGTAAGGGCCTCTTTGTGAGCAGTGCTATACGGGCACAAAGAACATCTATATGGTGTCTCACCAGTATGATTGCGTACATGTATTGTAAGGGCCTCTTTGTGAGCAGTGCTATACGGGCACAAAGAACATCTATATGGTGTTTCACCAGTATGACTGCTTACATGTATTGTAAGGGCCTCTTTGTGAGCAGTGCTATACGGGCACAAAGAACATCTATATGGTGTCTCACCAGTATGATTGCGTACATGTATTGTAATGGCCTCTTTGTGAGCAGTGCTATACGGGCACAAAGAACATCTATATGGTGTCTCACCAGTATGATTGCGTACATGTATTGTAAGGGCCTCTTTGTGAGCAGTGCTATATGGGCACAAAGAACATCTATATGGTGTCTCACCAGTATGATTGCGTACATGTATTGTAAGGGCCTCTTTGTGAGCAGTGCTATACGGGCATAAAGATCATCTATATGGTGTCTCACCAGTATGATTTGCGTACATGTATTGTAAGGGTCTCTTTGTGAGCAGTGCTATACGGGCACAAAGAACATCTATATGGTGTCTCACCAGTATGATTGCGTACATGTATTGTAAGGGCCTCTTTGTGAGCAGTGCTATACGGGCACAAAGAACATCTATATGGTGTCTCAGCAGTATGATTGCGTTAATGTATTGTAGGGGACTCTTTGTGAGCAGTGCTATACGGACACAAAGAACATCTATATGGTGTCTCACCAGTATGATTGCGTACATGTATTGTAAGGGCCTCTTTGTGAGCAGTGATATACGGGCTCAAAGAACATCTATATGGTTTATCACCAGTATGATTGCGTACATGTATTGTAAGGGCCTCTTTGTGAGCAGTGCTATACGGCACAAAGAACATCAATATGGTGTCTCACCAGTATGATTGCGTACATGTATTGTAAGGGCCTCTTTGTGAGCAGTGATATACGGGCACAAAGAACATTTATATGGTTTATCATCAGTATGATTGCGTACACGTATGATAAGGGCCTCTTCGTGAGCAGTGCTATACGGACACAAAGAACATCTATATGGTGTCTCACCAGTATGATTGCGTACATGTATTGTAAGGGCCTCTTTGTGAGCAGTGCTATACGGGCACAAAGAACATCTATATGGTTTATCACCAGTATGATTGTGTACATGTATTGTAAGGGCCTCTTTGTGAGCAGTGCTATACGGGCACAAAGAACATCTATATGGTTTATCACCAGTATGATTGTGTACATGTATCGTAAGGGCCTCTTTGTGAGCAGTTCTATACGGGCACAAAGAACATCTATATGGTTTATCACCGGTATGATTGTGTACATGTATTGTAAGGGCCTCTTTGTGAGCAGTGCTATACGGGCACAAAGAACATCTATATGATTTCTCACCAGTATGAATGCGTACGTGTATCTTAAGGTCGCCTTTCTGAGCAGCGCTATATGAGCATTAGGTACATTTGCATGGTTTCTCACCATTGTGAGTCCGTTCATGTCTATGAAGGTGTCCTTTGTTGGCTGTGCAAGGCGGGCACAAGGAACATTTGTATTGGTTCTGACCAGTGTGAATCGTCATGTCTCTTTTAAACGCCCCGTTCCATGCAGTTCGTTGTGAGCAGAAATATACTTATTATTGGTGCGGAGCTCGAATTGATATGCTAATGCGCGTGTAGGCGCCGTGGAATAAGAATAGGCTAATATGACTGGGTATGTCATGTTAATGTGCAATAGGCAAATGAAGTTAGGCGGCAGATAGATAACATATAAAAGAGGCTTATCTGAATGGGGTCTTCATCGAAGCCCAGCCAGCTTCGACCGTGCGCACTAGTATAACATTTATTCACATATTTCTGTGCCTGTCCACGTTTTACAGCATACAATCACCATATACCGGTAGCATACCCGTCTCCCATCGTGACTGGCCATCTCCCACTGGAGAGCGAATATACTTGCCGACACGTGCCTGTTCTGACGTCGTTTATTGGACTGAGAAAGTTCATCGCTGGTCGCAAAATATGGATAAGTATTTCTCTTATTACAGCATTTTTGATTATGTTTTGGATTGTAAGCATTTGTTTTATTCGACTTATTATGTTTCGTTCATTTTTTCAATTCACACCCATGTTATAATCTACCAACTGTGCAGTTTGTTTCCAGTGTCTAAAGTCGAATGCGTAACAGTGCGTTGCGTTTGGTCCAGAGTGAAATTTAATGTCGTCTTGCATGAACCGTTTCCTTTTTGGCAGACTGTACTGAACAGCAGGCTTCACGTGAAGTCCGGTTCAGGAGAGGATGTTGTTTCCTGTACCGATATCTTTACATCGTGGCTTAGCTTTGTTGGCAGCGACCGTATGATCCAATAAATAAACTTATTGTTCGCATGGTGATTTCATTCGGCAATGTTTTCTCTTAGTCTGCATAATATAGTGTTGCGTATAGTCTTGTGGGTTATAGTTTTGACCATCTAAATCCATGACATCTGCATATATAGGCTTGTTATTGTTTTCATGGCGTGTCTGACGTGTATTGAATTTATTTTGATCAGACCTACAACCCGGTGCTATGTTAGTTGAGCGTGACTTGTCCGTTGTGTACTAGCGAGTTTATATAAAAATATGCCCGTAACATGATATACCGGTTTCCGTAAGCAAATACGGTTTCCCGTACCGATATTGTCGCTACTATGGGTAAAATGTCTACTACTGTTAGGCAGAGAAATTATGATTCAGATATAATCCATTATGCTGATGTGAAAGTGGAATTCATCCCCCACCTTAGTTTTATCACACAAAATACACAATCGCATTTCCCGAGGTCGATTACTGTATCTCCCAGTTTCAATCGGTAAATCATGGCTAGATAATCTGAAACGAGACCTTCAAACCCTATACCGTAATGGTAGCTCGTTTAAATACTGCTCAAATCTAAAATCTGTTTTAAATAGCTTATACAAGTCCCACTTTGTACTTTCAGATATAGTAGCGTGCCCATCTTATTTAAACTGGTCACACAATCGTAATTTAACTGAATGGCTAACCCATTTAGAGTTAACTCTATCCTGATCGTACCATACATTTGTCATACCGCATTTATCTAATATGTTTTTAATCTGCAAGATCCATGGTGATGAGTAAATCCCTCTCTCATGCAGGAGATAAATGGTTTGATACATCAATGAACTTAATTTATTTTCTTTACCATAAACTAACTTTAACCAGAAATTTATCATTCTTGAATGAATTATTACTCTAAGTGGGTATCTACCTAATTCACCATAAACCATAGCAGACATAGTGGTCATCTTCACACCCAGTATATGCTTACAAAAAGATAGATGTATTTTCTCAATGATGTCCAAATTAGAATATCCCCAAATTTCGCAGTTATATAATAGAATAGGTAACACAAGGATATCAAACAAGTTAAGCTGTAGTGACAGTGGTAATCGGTGCGTTCTACATTTCCCAATCAGTGCATACATTGCCTGACGGCCTTGTTCTGCCAATTGTTTTACACATTGATTAAAATTACCATTAAAGGCGAACCCAATCCCTAGATAATTAAAGTAATCCACCATTTCCAGAGACTGCCCAGAGTATATAAATTGCATATTTCTGCTATTAACTCGCCTCCTACTGAATATCACAACCTTTGTTTTAGGTATATTCACAACCAGCTTCCGTTTTTTACAGTACTCGTTAAGTACATTAAGTCCCTTTTTGAAGACCTAATTTGCTTTGTGAAAAAAATTACCATATCCTCTGCATACAATAATAATGAGCACTGGTAAAATATTCGGATATATATCCATTTACCTTCACACACGATTTGATATCATCATACATATTTTGAATAACTTTCACTATTTTATCCTTTATACCCAACTGCAGCAGCTTTTTCCACAATGCAGCTCTCCATATCTAGTCAAATGCTTTTTGGTAGTCCATGAACGCACAATATAGTTCGGACTTTTTGTGCAAAAACAGATCGATGAGATTTGAGAAGAAATATGTGGTCCGAAACACTATAACCCTTGCGGAAACCAGCTTGTTTCTCGAGATGGAGATCGTTTTTTTCTACATATGACGTTAGTCTGTTATTTAACACCCCTGAAAAAACTTTACCCAAACAACTAATTGAAGTTATACCACTACAATTACTTGGTTCCTGGGGATCTCCATTTTTCTTAAATATTGGAACAATAATTCCTGTAGACCAAATCTCTGGTATTTTGCCAGTATCCAAAATCTTATCAAATAATATAACATACAGACTTTTAAACATAGAAAATGTACATCTGATATATTCACTCAATATACTATTCACCCCAGCAGATTTCCCATTTTTTAAAGTTATTTACTACCCGTTCTATTTCCTCTTCCGTAGTGCAGTTCGCGCCTTAGTGTAACGGTGGCCACGACGTGTCTTCCGCGAATGCCAGGCTTTCTCCAAGTATTTCTAATTTTAATAGTATTTCTAGTACAGGATTTGTATGTTTACGATGCCAAGGGCGAAGGCAATCTCGACGAAGACACTTGCTGCTAGGCGAGCGGCCAGCAGACCCGCTCGCTTTGACGATGGGGCGCCAGCGCCTAAATCGAGGAAGACTGGGAATGGGAAACCCAAACAACGATCCAACTCAAAGCCTCCAAGGTCCACTCCTCCTGCAGGTATGAGTGCCGATGGCAATCTGGAGGTACAACAAGCAGCCACGGAGAACGGACCGCCCGGCCAGGATGACACTGGTAATATTGTTACGAATTCGAATATGACTTATTTACCCATTCCAACCGCATGTAGTTCTAATGGTGAACACAATTTTGCTTTCATCCCACAGGGAAGGGCTCCCGGGAGTATTTATCCCCAGAATAGCGGTAATTTTATTAGGGAAATGCCAAGTGGGAATTATTTTGGCAATACCACACAGCCCTCGGCAGGGTTTAACACGAGTGCAGCACATGGGAGGCCATTTTACCCGCCCTGGATTTCGTCCAATCAGAATGCGGCTGTAGGCATTGACCCTTCCAGGTTCGCGTCAGTTGGTGCACCCACCCCAAATATAGCTGCAGCACATGGCAACGTGCCCACTGCAGTTGACGGTAGGGCAGATGTCCCAAGTCCCTATATAACCCCTGTGAAAATAGGAGTTTGGGGGCTAGCCCCAGCTCTGGAGATTCAACCCCCGCCTTTGATCAGTACATGTGATGATCTGGAGGCTCATGTACCTCACCAAATCAAAACAAAAATATGGGCGGGAGAATACATTGAGTTAGCTGTATTGTTAAAAACGGCTCAGGAGCTACGGGAAGAAATTTGTTCTTTAGCCTTGGCGGGAAAGGAGGGGGAGCAAATTTTGCTTCGACCAAAAGCACAAATTAAGAAAATTGAGAATATCGAAGTATGGACGTCAGCCTTTCTGATTTTCGCGAGCATTTATCTGCAGAAGCATTATACCAGGGCACGTCAGCTACTCAAATATATGAGTGTAGTAAGGATGCTAGCAGCGCGTTCTAATGGGCCTGGTTGGATCACATATGATCAATAATTTAGATTAAGGTTGGCCAGAAATCCGGGAAGTTCTTGGGCTGTGATTGATGGGGAGCTGTGGCTTACTAGTCTACTTCCAAAACCGAGTACTGGAGCATCAAATGCTTTCACAAAGCTAGACAAGAAGGCAAGGGTTTGCTTCAAGTTCAATGGGGTGGGATGTACAAGGAAGCAATGTTCATTCAATCATGTTTGTAGCCGTTGCGGGGGGTACACATTCGGCGAAGACGTGTAATAAGAAAAAGTTTTTTCGTCCCTCAAGCTCAAATTCCCAGTCCACAAATGAACGACAATAATCAGAATTCTGTGTCTGGGTCAGAGTCGAACAGGTCACTAGTTTTTCAAGACCCTGATAACCTCTCTAAATTAGCTAACACACCGATTAAGCTAGACCGCTTGAGTTTTTGGTTACTTGAATACCCTGACTTGGAGGCTAAGAGCATATTAGAAACTGGTTTCCGAGATGGGTTTTCACTACACTACACTGGTCCTCGTATACCTGTTGATGCAAAGAATCTGAAATCTATATAGTTGGCAGAAGATAGGGCTTGGGAAAAAATTAGGCAGGAAGTTTTACTTGGGAGAATAGCGGGCCCATTTCGTGAAAGGCCAATTCCAACCTTAAGAATGTCTCGAGGCAGATACTGATACAGAGATTGATGAGAGTGCATCGACTGATACCGAATCCAAGATTGCTGACAGTATATCTACTGATATGGAGAGCTTGACCTCAGAGAGTCAGCCTACATCCCGGGAAAGTGAGGCAGAACCTACCTTCTGGGATCGTATTGTGACAGCAGCTATCAATACTCACGCTGAAGCGATCGAGGACGCCGGAGAGGATAATTTACAACAGACGTACACCCAAATGCGCCCACGCATCAGGAAAACAGCCATGGCGATCTATGAACAGTATACCTTACTACCGCTTGAAATGAAAGGGGACCCCACGCACAGGTCCATCATGAAGACCAAGCGTCACTTGGAAGAGGATATGGGACTACCATCCACAGAGGCCCTGGAAAATGCGATCAGAATGCGCAAACAACTGTTTCAGGACATGCTGCCCGAAGAATATCCGGGCCTGTCCGACGATGATTAGAATAAACGGTTCAGAATGAACATGACCGAAGAAGGAACTCTCTGAAATGGCGACTTCTGATTGGACAAGAATACATCTAACGGACAGGAACGAATAGGACAGATGCAAATGGCGGTCTGGCGGTCGCGGTCTCGAGACGTGGCTGACCTCATGAGCTCCTGTTCGTTAATCGGCGTGCTTGAGTATCTCTTTAACCAAAACAATATTTTTTGATTGATGATAATTGAACTATTTTCGACCTAATGTTGCCAAAATTATCATAAAAATAAGCTTATTCGTCTTTTCTTGGGATAGTAGGAATAGTTGATCCATATTATCATATTTATACCAGTTGTCATAGTTAAGAAACCCGCCACAGGTTAATAAGATACGAGAGAGATCTCGATAACGAACCGTAGCTCACGCTTTGACCCATGTGCCAGTGCACCTGTTGCCGCCATAGGAGCTAGAAAGCATTGTCCAAGGATTAATGTGGTCAGTGCGGATTCTGTTTAAATAGTGTATAGATTGAAGTCAATCTCAGTAAACTCAGAAATAATATCACGGAATATTATATCTGAATTCAGCCCTATATACATCTCATGCGAATTTGAAACTATATTTGTTAGCCAATCAGTCGGCTAGGTTGTTGAAATCACGCCCACAGTAATTACACGCGGTAGCACGTGGACTAATATATAAACATTATCGGGAAACAGGATCCAAATATGGCATAATTTCCAGGCATTGCGCGTGGTGAACCGTGAAGATCAAACAGTTTACTCCCGCCGAAAAGTCTGGCTTTGTTAGGGGGTAGAAAATATCAAAAGATTGTGCCGAGCGAAGAAGCGTCAATCATTGTCAGAGAGAAAAGTCAGAAATTGTCGTGATTGGCTTACTAGTATTATGGGATCACGCAGAATATCGGCGAACATTTCGCACGAAGTTTTCATAGCGTTACGTCTAGATGGTATTCCTACGACCGAAGAAGGAACTCTCTGAAATGGCGACTTCTGATTGGACAAGAATACATCTAACGGACAGGAACGAATAGGACAGATGCAAATGGCGGTCTCTGATTGGCCAAGAGTCTTTCTTGAATTGTAAACATACCCAACGCGGCTCCCCCAGCGTGGGTATGTTATGATGGAAGGGGAAAATAAACTATATGAAAAAAAACTTGTTGTTGTTGTTGTTCCCTCATGTGTCATCCTTGTTGTTGTTGTTTTCTCTCTCCGGTCTATATCATGGCGTCAAGGCGCTAGCGGGACCCATACAGGGTCCAGTTTTCGACACTAGGTGACCACATCCCGACGAAATGGCCAGTTTTCGACACCGGATGTGCCGCCATCTTGAACATACGTGCCGCCATCTTGGATATGGCCCATAATGCACCGGGTCAAAATACTCGCTTCTGATTGGCTGAGAGCTCTGTGACGGATTTGAAATACTCGCTTCTGATTGGACGAGAGCTCCGCATTGCGTCTGCGCATGCGCAGAATGATATTCCTACCGCACACCCAACCCATCAGATGACCCTTCACGAATGCTTCACATGGATACCTCATACAACTCCATCGGTCCATTAGGGGCTCCCCTTAGCTCCAACACGTCTATTTCTATACTACGGCCAGACTGCGCATGCGCAGAATGCCGCTAGTTCAAACCCACTAGTCCAGTCAGATGCCCCTTCACTTTGATACCTCACTCGACCCCATTGGACCATTCGTGGCTCCCCTAGCTCCAACACGTCTAGCGGGACCCATACAGGGTCCAGTTTTCGACACTAGGTGACCCCATCCCGACAAAAATGGCCAGTTTTCGACACCGGATGTGCCGCCATCTTGAACATACGTGCCGCCATCTTGGATATGTCCCATAATGCACCGGGTCAAAATACTCGCTTCTGATTGGACGAGAGCTCCGTGGCGGATTTGAAATACTCGCTTCTGATTGGACGAGAGCTCCGCATTGCATCTGCGCATGCGCAGAATGGCTACCGCACACCCAACCCATTAGATGCCCCTTCATCTAAGCTTCACTTTGATACCTCACTCGACCCCATTGGACCATTATTGTCTTCGCTAGCTCCAAAACGTCTATGCGCATGCGCAGAATGACGCTAGTTCACACCCACTAGTCCAGTCAGATGCCCCTTCACCTAGGCTTCACTTTGATACCTCATACGACCCCATTGCACCATTATTGGCTTCGCTAGCTCCCAACACGGCTATTTCCATACCCTTGGGCCACCGCGCATGCGCAGAATGACGCTATTTCAAATCCGCTAGTCCAGTCAGATGCCCCTTCACCTAAGCTTCACTTTGATACCTCACTCGACCCCACTGGACCATTAGGGGCTCCCCTAGCTCCCAACACGGCTATTTCCATACCCTTGGGCCACCGCGCATGCGCAGAATGGTGACAACGCCCAAGCCGCTAGTCCAGTCAGATGCCCCTTCACCAAGGCTTCACTTTGATACCTCACTCGATCCCATTGCACCATTATTGGCTTCGCTAGCTCCCAACACGGCTATTTCCATACCCTTCGGCCACCGCGCATGCGCAGATTGGTGACAACGCCCAAGCCGCTGGTCCAGTCAGATGCCCCTTCACATAAGCTTCACTTTGATACCTCACTCGACCCCATTGGACCATTATTGGCTTCGCTAGCTCCAAAACGGCTATTTTCATACACTTCGGCCACCGCGCATGCGCAGAATGACGCTAGTTCAACCCCACACCCAGCCCATTACATGCCCCCTCACATAGGCTTCACATTGATACCTCACTCGACCCCACTGGACCAGTAGTCACTCCCTTAGCTCCAACACGGCTATTTCCATATCCTTGGGTCACACGAGTTGTCTCCCTTGCGTCAATGTGTGCAGATGGCGCTACGGTCGACGCCGTGATGGGGAAAGGGCGTCCCCGCACCATCCTGGAGCCGCCATTTTGTTTGTTGTTTTCTTGCGGAGATACACGGGACAATAAACACTCGATCCTAGGGTGGTACAGATGCTAGACTGATCCTATTAACATGGTACAACACCTATAGATTATGTTTATTATTATTATATGGCTTAGAGGTTTTTTTGAGGGTAATGTGAGGGGTTTTTCTCCCCGTGACGTGCCCACCGCCTCGTTTGCTCCCTTGCGCCGTCTAAAAACACCGCCATTTTACAAGTAATTAATTAAAATTAATTAATTAATTAATTTATTTGAAATACTAGTACCCATCCTCCGTATGGCAGAACTGTACAACCCAGAACAAGTCTAGACATGCCTTGATCACGTGATCGTCATTGGGAAACCCCCACTGGGGAATCCCCTCCCGTGGGAAACCCCCACTGGGAAATCCCGCCCCAGTTCCGCATCAAAAGTAGGTCAATAATAAGGAATTTGCGCTTTCTATACTACTCACGCAACTTGATCAATTTGCTTATCAGTAGTTGTATTGAAACTGGTGTGAGTTGAACATCGTTGATCTTGGGAATATCTTGCCAATATCTTGCACACGTCGTCGAGTGTCTATCATGTAACTTTTTTATTCAATGACCATTCAAACTTGAGAGTGGTTGAAATGCACAATGAGTGACTTGTGTAATCAATAGATTACGAGGAAACGATCAAATTCGGGGTGTCATTGGGTAATTCTGTATATATTTTGTTCCCTGCTATATAGCTATGTTAGGTTGATAACAACTGACCCGAGCTGTCTGGAAACTGGCATTCTTAGAATACCCAGACACTGTACCCAGTTAGTGTACTGAATTATATCATAAACAGTTGCTGGGGAATATATTTTGATATAGTATTACTGTAATACTGTAGCTCATTCTCATGTCTCTGCTGTGAAATTTTGGCCATTGAACATTGTATTACGGTACCTTGGACATCAACCGGGCTTTTTCATTATAATTCAAGTTCAATCTTGGACAATGCCGTCTAGCTTCGGTGGCAGCGGGTGGTGCACCGAGACGTGGCTGACCTCATGAGCTCCTGTTCGTTAATCGGCGTGCTTGAGTATCTCTTTAACCAAAACAATATTTTTTGATTGATGATAATTGAACTATTTTCGACCTAATGTTGCCAAAATTATCATAAAAATAAGCTTATTCGTCTTTTCTTGGGATAGTAGGAATAGTTGATCCATATTATCATATTTATACCAGTTGTCATAGTTAAGAAACCCGCCACAGGTTAATAAGATACGAGAGAGATCTCGATAACGAACCGTAGCTCACGCTTTGACCCATGTGCCAGTGCACCTGTTGCCGCCATAGGAGCTAGAAAGCATTGTCCAAGGATTAATGTGGTCAGTGCGGATTCTGTTTAAATAGTGTATAGATTGAAGTCAATCTCAGTAAACTCAGAAATAATATCACGGAATATTATATCTGAATTCAGCCCTATATAAGTCCCGTGCGAGTTGAAACTACTATTGTTAGCCAATCAGATGGATAGCTTGTTGTAACTATTTCAAAATCACGCCCACAGTAATTACAAAGGGTAGCACGTAGATTAATATATAAACATTATCGGGAAACAGTATCCAAATATTGCATCGTTTCCGTGACGATCAAAGAGTTTACTCCCGCCGAAAAGTCTGGCTTTGTTCGGGGGTAGAAAATATCAAAACATTGTGCCGCGCTAGATGTTAATCTCCGTGAAGTAAACGTCAATCATTGTCAGAAATGGTCGTGATTGGCTTATTATGGGATCTCGCAGAATATCGGCGAACAGTTCGCACGAGAATTTTATAGTGTTACGTCTAGATGGTATTCCCCTATGATGGCCGAGAGGGGCCATCGCGTCTTTCATTTCTAATTTAACGCGATGGAGCGATGGAGCTATGCGATGGAACGATGGAGCTATGCGATGCGCGATGGAGCTATGCGATGGAGCGATGGAGCTATGCGATAAAAACTCGCGCTATGCGATGCGCGATGAGGCTATGCGATGCGCGATGGATCGATGCGATGAAGCGATGAAGCTATGCGATAAAACGTCGCGCTATGCGATGCGCGATGAGGCTATGCGATGGAGCTATGCGATGCGCGATGGAGCTATGCGATGGAGCGATGGAGCTATGCGATGGGGCTATGCGATGGAGCTATTCGATGGAGCGATGAAGCGATGGAGGTATGCGATGGAGCTATGCGATGGGGCTATGCGATGGAGCTATGCGATGGAGCTATGCGATGAGGCTATGCGATGGAGCTATGCGATGGGGATATGCGATGGAGCTATGCGATGGAGCTTTGCGATGGGGCTATGCGATGGAGCTATGCGATGAAATGTCATTGCGCATGTTCGTTAAAAACAAGGCTGAGTTGGACGCCATTATTCAACATTCTATGATGGCCGAGAAGGGCCATCGTGGGTTCGGCAGTAGAATATGAAACCTAAAAGGCGAAGTTACGATGCGAAGATGCGAAGATGCGAGGTTACCTGTACAATAGGGACATATACGTTTATTCTAAATATGAAATGCAGTCTATCTTATCTTCTTTTTTGAAACGAAAACCCGAAACCTGATAGTGCTCTATATTCTCTCGAACCATTCTTGACATACTATGCTCATGTGAACAGTTTCGTCGGAGGAATGGTCAAACTATATTGAATTAGATCTAGATGTGGACAGGACATTACTGTTAGTTGTGTATATGAATGTAGTGTGGTGAAAAACGCGTCCACTGTTTTGAAGACGAGCCATTGCGATACAGGAATTTACATAATGAGAGCATTTTGACATTCAATGTAACGTTTTTTCTCAAATATATTAAAATAAGGCTTTTCGTCGACCAAAGCAATAATCTCCAATTAATTTCTGGCGACATTTTGAAGGGAAGGAGAAATTTGTCGCTTCAGTCGAATTAACGATCCAGGTTTTCTTTATTATGGAAATGAAGGAGTTGTACAAATGTTTAAATACAGTCACCTCAGTAGTATAGGAAAACCCGATTCTAGATCATTTAAGGGCAGATAACTCTGTTTGAACAATTTTTCCGAAGATAGCCGCCAGAGGGCGCCACCAGTCTTGTGACCAAAAAATACCTCCGAATACAGGAGAGTTCCAATTTTTGCAGGTCAAAAATAGTTCTTTGACCTTTGTATTCATCCGCGGTGATGCGGTCTGCCTCCGCGGAGAAGAAGTAGTCCCCTGACGGACGTTACCGAAAAGACACGGGCTTTACCGAAAACACACGGACTTTACCGAAAAGACACGGACTTTACCGAAAAGACACGGACTTTACCGAAAAGACACGAAGGTGGACGACATTGTGGAAAACCTCCACAATGTCGTACCCCCACAATGTCGTACACGGAGGTCACCGAAAACACACGAATGTCAGAAAAAACGTATAACAGTGGAAATGTTCAGGGCATTGCTGCATTCATCGGCCTATCTACGGCTGCAGAGCCATGATGGAGACCCATGCGACTCGCATTTCACAGCATGCGACCGTGGTTAATTCACTCACGGGGTACCGAGCGGTGGTTCGGTCCATGTTTGCAGATGGTGACGACAACGAGGGGCGACGCCAGATCCTGAAAGAGTTCACAGAAGCGGTCCTCGACAGAATCCACTCGATGGAGAGGTGTGCTATCACTCACTATTATTGGACTATGACAGCCATCCTTGATGCCCGGGCTATGGAACGCTCACGCCGGAACCAGCGACGGCTGATTGGCCTAGTCATGGTCTGTGCCCTATTGACCCTGGCGCTGCGGCATTGACAGTGGGACCTCACCATAAATACGAGAGACAGTCACCGTGTGCGTCATTCACCCTTCGTCATTGGGTCAACCATGTCACCGAGGGACCTGACTATAAATACGAGAGACAGTCTGCGTGTGTGTCATTCATCCTTCGTCATTGGGTCAACCATGTCACCAGTCCTACGTGCCATCCTGCCCCTTACACCCCAGGTGGGGTTACACGTCTATGAAGATAAAATCACCCTCGTGGAAGATCGGGATGCCTGTGGGTGGGGTTCGGAGTACACAGCCACTACGGTTACCCTACACCGTGATGGCTGGACCAAATTTAAACGGGTGTTGAGCGGTGAGCTCGACGGAAACCTGATCCACCTCGAGAACGCCAACTACGTACACCGTGGACCCTTCTTTGCCCGTGTGGGGCGTTACCACGATCCTACGCAAAGCTTCACCCTAGACCCTGACCTGTGGACAGCCTTGGAGAAAGTGGTTCCTATTGTGGACCAGTTGTTTACACCGGACGAGCGGTCATCAGACCAGTTGGGGTGGGCTCGTGCTATTGAGCACGCGCTGGCTGAACCCAATGAACAACTGTCTAGTAATGAACCAGACGATGAGGCTATAGACTATCCGGCAAGACTCAGTCAACCAACACAACGGTGGTAGAAACTTGTTATAAATAAGCGATACTCTCCGAGTCCATCATCATTTTGTCACCATGAAGCGCTGGGAGAAGGTGTTGGATAACTTATACTACAGTCCCGACAGTCCGGCGGCCTATAGTGCATTGTCGGCTCTCTATCGAGCGGCCAAACCCCAGGGAATACAACGTGCCCAAGTCCGCGATTGGTTAAGAAAACAAGACACCTATACCTTACATCGATCTGTCCGTCGCCATTTTCTACAGAACCGGGTCATCGTGGGAGGAATAGATGCCCAGTGGCAAGCGGATTTGGTCGATATGAGCGCCTTTGCCAAACACAACGATGGGAATCGGTATATCTTGACGTGCATCGATATCCTATCGAATTATGCGTGGGTGGTACCCATCCGAACGAAAACGGGGGCGAATCTCATAGCGGCGTTCAAAGACATCTTCAAGACCGGGCGCAAACGTTTGTATTTGCAAACCGACGAAGGCATGAAATTCCCCAACCGACCGTTTCAAGCCTTTCTCAAGAAACAGAAGGTCTTCTTCTTCCATACGTACAACGAGACCAAGGCTTTCGTGGTGGAAAGGTTCAACAGGACATTCAAAGGCCGTATGTATAAATATTTCACCTATAAGAATACAAGGCGGTACATCGATGTTCTCCCGAAACTTGTGAGTGGTTACAATCGAGCCTATCACCGGAGTATAGAGAGAGCCCCCATTACCGTGACCCAACGCAATGAAGCTCAAGTCCGGCGTGTCTTGTACCCCATACAATCGCAACGAGCACCGAAGGAGATGTTCAAACTCGGGGACCCTGTACGGATCAGTAAAATCAAGGGCAAGTTCGAGAAAAGTTACTTGCCCAACTGGAGCGATGAGCACTTCCTGATTAAACGGCGCCTACCCCAACAGCGGCGAGTCTATGAACTGGAAGATCTTCAAGGGGAACCGTTGCTAGGCACGTTTTACGAGATGGAATTACAGCCTGTCGTAAAAACACAGCAAGACTACTACACGGTGGAGCAGATTTTGAAAACGGAACGTCGACGTGGAAAACTGTTTCATTTCGTGAAATGGCAAGGCTGGCCCAGTTCCTTCAATTCCTGGGTCGCAGCCAACCAGGTGAAACGACTATAAAGCCAGACACCACTACCGTCATCCTTCATTCCACGTTCGACCATGAACACGGTGCATCAGTCTCTGAACACAGCGTCTCCCAACACGCGCAAAGCGCAAGTGGGCTTTGTGTTGTACGGAGGTGTGTTTTACGACGTAGCCTATGTCAGCTCGTTACTTATCCAATTGAGAACACCAGCCATCAGTGAAACCGGTCTACAGAGAGCACCAGTCAACCCCGTATCGAGCCCAGTCATCACCACACCACGTGTACAAGCCATAACGAGTATAGAGTCAAAACCTACACCAAGTACACCTACTACGTCTGAAAACCCACCGGATTTCATCCCTCACAGTGAACAGACAACGACGACCAACGTTGTACCCACCACCATCATCACTCGCAGTGAACAGACAACGACGACCGACGTTGTACCCACCACTCCAGTTCACTCGTACCAAATTTACAAGAGCGGATTACCACGACAGCGGATACACCTCCAACCATGGACCCACGTTGGCAACATCCCTTCACCTGCGTCATCGCAAGACCGACGGGTTCCGGCAAAACGCACTTCGTCAGGAAGCTCCTCGAACACGCCGACATCATGATCACTCCACCCATTGCCCGAGTCGTGTTGTGTTACGGAGAATGGCAGGCAGCGTATGCAGCAATACCCCACATCACGTTCGTGGAAGACCTACCTAACCTGGCCGATTTGGAACCCGACACCTTGGTGGTTCTGGATGATCTGATGGCGGAGACGGACAGTCGGGTCACCCAACTCTTTACCAAAGGCAGCCATCATCGACGGCTCAGCATCATCTACATCGTGCGGAATCTGTTCAGTAAAAACAAAGAACATCGGAACATCAGCTTAAATGCCCACTACATGGTGGTCTTCAAAAACCCGAGAGATACCACTCAACTGCTGCACCTGGCGAGACAGATGTACCCTGGACGCACTGCGTTTGCGTTGGAAGCCTTTAAAGATGCGACAACCCCTCAGCACGGGTATATGCGCTTCGATTTCAAGCAAGCCACCCCCGATCACCTTCGACTACGCACCGGCATCTTTCCCGGAGAGACTCACCACGTGTACATGCAAAAATTATGTAAACACACCCACAGTGGCTGGGGTGTGTGTGTTTTGATGATGGGGATAATAAAAAGAATGAATGCCACATCGTGGTTGATATTTGTCTCTGTTCTCTGAGATAGATAAAAAGGGCAGGGTTGTGGGTTCTGGCATTAGTTGTACATGATGTCTGCGTGAGTACGGAAGCACGCCCCGACGCTCCATGTATTGAAGACGGCCCCACCCGAGTTGGTTCGAACCATTGTACGCGGTGCGGATCCTGACCTTGTACGCTGTCTGTGTGAGATCGGGTACAACCTGTTAAAAGGCAACGTACCACTGACTCCGGCTCAGAAGACCAAGTTGACCAAGCATAAGACAGGTCTCCGAACCTTAGTCCAGAAGCAAGTTTCTCAAACACAAAAGAAAAAGGTGTTACAGAAAGGCGGCTTTCTCGGGGCCATCTTAGCACCGTTGGCCGCTTCAGTGTTGGGTCCAGTATTGGGTGGACTCTTCGGCCGACAATGAACCACACGAAAAAAATGGTCCTCGTCGAACCTCGGCTCCTTCAAAACCTTCAATCACCGTACCCCGTACCTTCTACGGTGAAGACGATAAACACCCTCGATGAAGAGATGCGTCAGATCTTACAGAGACGGGGGTTAAGCGACAGTGAGAAAGTACAACAGTACAATGAGACGCTTCAGCGGTACATGACGTTCATGGACCAATACAAAACCCTCTCTACCCCAGCACCACCACCACCACCACGCGACACACCACCAACCTCAGCACCGCTCCAACAGCCTTCATTACCAGGGGTACCACCCACAGCTCCACAGTGGGTCGAAGACGAAGTCCTGAAGAGTGTACCTGCATCGTTCAAGAAACAAGCTGGCCTGGTATTACAACGAATCAAACAGAATCCTAACATGACTTGGAATGATAAAGGTGAACTCCTGGTACAGAATCAGGTGGTCTCCGGTACCCACATGACGGATTTAGTGAATGACCTGATGCGTCAACGCAGGTCGCACACGAATCCTCGAGGATGGGAGGTCTTCGCTCAAGGCTTGAAAGACATGCATATACCACAGGAATTGGTGGGGAACCCCCAGCGCTGGGCCTTTATGCAATCGCCCAGTCGTGCACCACGACAGACTCCACACCACGAGTGGGAACCGGAGTCACCCCCCAAAACACCACCGCGGCGGGCACCTACTTTTTCACCCCTTTTACCACGTCACCCCCTGCAACCATCAAGATCTAAGTCACCGCGACCATCACGACGATTAGCGCCCAAGGGCTGGGAGAAGTATTAAAACCAACAGCAGCAGCAGGAAAGCTCAGTCGTCATGTTTTACCTCACCCTACCCAGTAACAGCTCGGCTGATGTGTTTCCTGACAACACCTTGACCAAGTACGTGACCCAGTTACCGCAACCGCTGCATTTACCTGGACGCTGGGAATGTGGACTCGTGGATATCCAATACCCTTACTCGTGGTACAACGTGCGAGCCAATGAAGTATGGTACGAGGTGACCTACGAAGGACAAGAAACTCGACTCAAACTACCCGAAGGTCAATACGATACCCCCAAAGAGTTCATGGGTGGACTGAGAAGTCTGATGCATTATAAGTCTCTACGAGTCTCACGAATACTTCAAAACGCATAAAATCTTTCCCCTTCAAAAATCATGTGGACTTCGATTACAACGCACACAACGACAAGGCCTGTCTCACGCTCAGCCCCAACGTGAGTGTCGAACTCAGTCCTACCCTACAGCAAATTCTGGGTCTCGATCTACGGGGGTACGCTGGCCCCACCGGCGAGAGAGCCCACATCCCGATTGACATGCGTGGTGGTATGTATGGCCTGTACATCTACTCGGACGTAGTCGACGCACACATTGTCGGCGACAGCAACGTACCTCTACTGCGCGTCTGCCCGGTGAAAGGCACGTATGGAGCTCAAGTCACCCACAGTTTTAGGCATATCGTGTATCTACCGGTCAGTCAGACCGATATTAGCTCCATCGTCATCGATATAAGAGACGACACCGGTCAACCGATTGCATTCGAGCGTGGGAAAGTGGTGCTGACACTTCATTTCCGTCAAGTCCGAGCGGTTCACTTTGCATAATGAAGGTGCCTTATCAATGCCATACAGCCAGTTACGTCGATCATTAGACCAAACAGGCCGGGGGTAGCTTTCCTGTCTTTGCAGGTACACGCATGCAACGAGGACATGGGCTGGGGAACATACTCGGGAGCATCGTCAATACGTTCCTCCCCTTGCATGGTGACGCGTGGGGTCAAAGCAATCGGCAAACAAGCGGTACGCAGTGGACTGCAAGTCGCGGGTGATGTCTTGGGCGGTGCGGCGCCCAAAGAAGCACTGAAACGTCGAGCCAAAGAAGCGGGAGGCGTCTTGGTCACCAAAGCACAACGCACCGTAGGGAATAAAGGACCTGCACCACCGGGACCACGCACCAGTCGACGACCGACCCAGGGACGACGCACATCGAAGACCAAGGATATCTTTTCTTAAAGATGGCTTTCATCCATGCCGAGTCGTGTCCTTCTACCAACAGTGAATTTGATTTATGGACCGTCCCACCTACTCAGACCAGTGCCGAAGAGGGTCAATGGGCGGAACATCTGCCCCTTTCCAGCATTACAGCCACAGGCCCCATTGAATTCACCATCACCAACGCAGATACGACCTACCTGGATTTAGCCCATACGTACCTATATGTGAAAGCTAAAATCACCAATAAAAATGGATCAGTCCTCAAAGCAGATGCACCCGTGGGTCCAGTGAATCTCTGGCTTCATTCGCTATTCCAGCAAGTGGATATAGCCCTGAGTGATAAACTGGTGAGCGCCTCGGCGAACACGTACCCGTACCGAGCCTACATCGAAACACTGTTATCCTACGGGTGTGACGCTAAAAAGTCGTATTTGACAGCCCCGTTGTTCTACCGAGATACCCCAGGCAAGATGGAAGCGAGTCCTGATAATGACGGATATACGAAGAGAGTGGATGCCACAGCAGAGAGTCACTCGGTCGATATGATGGGATGTCTGCATGCGGACTTATTCATGCAGGACCGATACCTCTTGAATGGAGTACCTGTCAAAATACGACTAGTGCGCGCAACGCCTGCGTTTGCCTTGATGGCCCCGAATGAGGACCTCGAGTATAACATTGTCATCCAAGAGGCAAGTCTGTTTGTACGCAAAGTAAAACCGAGCCCAGGTGTACAGTTGAGGCACATCAGAGCCTTGGAGAAAAAACCAGCCCAGTACCCGATTCGACGTGTACAGAAGTCTTTTCCGTTCCTAAAGGCAATATGATTGTCAATCAAGAAAACCTGTTCCTGGGGGATTTGCCCAAGCGTTTAACCCTAGCCTGTGTGGAGAACGTCAGTTATAATGGGACTCTCTCGAGGAATCCGTTCAACCTAAAAGCGTTCAACATCAATTTCGTGGCCCTGCATGTGGATGGTCAACAGGTACCGGCACGCCCCTTACAACCTAATTTCGGAACGGACAATTACATCCGGAGATATCTGAACCTCTTCACAGCAACTGGCCAAATCAACCAAGACGAGGGAAATACGATCAGTCGAGACGATTTCGGCAAAGGGTACACCTTGACTCCCACCTTAGACAACGATCATCAACTGAGTCTCGTCGAGAAAGGCAACTTACGCTTGGAATTGCATTTCGGGACACCTTTATCGAAAACCATCAATGTGATTTGCTACGCTGAGTTTGACAACATCATTCAAATCGATAAAAGCCGTAACGTCCTGTGTGACTTTGCCACCTAACATGGATACAGACCAGATACGCACCATGCTAGAGAATGATCCCGGGACACGCATGGTCTTTCAAGGAGTGTTCGCCCGAGACGTGTTCCCATTAGACCGTGTGTATCCGGCTGCTTACGTCCTGAATACAGACCCGATGGATCGACCCGGTGAACACTGGGTGGCCGTGTACTTGACAGAAGAGCAAATACTTTGATCCGTACGGCCTA
>JAVTVY010005356.1:0-41141 GCA_036873755.1 Hanleya hanleyi
CACTCGTACGTTCTTTCCCGTGAAGTCGGAGTTCGTTACTATTTTAATGTGTACGCATACTGCATGGAATATATTTCCAGAGGAGATATGTGTCGAAGCAACAACAATAGTATTTACATTTTTCTCGTCTTGTGAACTTGACCGGATCCTGTCCACTGCAAATTTATGTATTCGGCTCTCCGAATATAATTTAGTTTCAAAAAGTTTGAACAACAACAAAACTTTTCGAAAGTGGAAACAACAGAATTTGTCAGGTACCGCTTTCGAAAAGTTTTGTTGTTGGTGGTGTTCAAACTTTTTCAAACTAAATTATATACGCAATGATCGTACAGCAACAACAACAAAAATTTTCGCACGTTGTCAACAAACAAATTTACTATAAACACCATGCAGGCATATATAAGTAATGGGGACTTAACAAACTCATGCAGCTCTTGCAAATATCTGTGCTACACAAATAAAAACACATTAATAAAACTATCCAGTCTCCTCACATATTTGTCGCTTTGTCACAATAAAATTGCATGAATTATGAAAATCTGCTCGCAAAAACTGGTAGAAGACATTGACGCAGACGATCCACTTGTAACCATATTACTGTAGATAGTTTCTTGCTACCATGAAGACCTAGCATATTTCTAAATGAACCGCCTTCACAAATTCACTTCCTTGAAGACTAAACTGTGTCCAGTTGTGATTTCCCAAACAGACTCGTCCACAAATTGGAGAAAATCTCCACATTTATCCATACATCTGCTATCGACTGAAACATGCCAGCTGAAACGTTTTGAAACTTTAAATCCATTATTGGCGATCCAGACATCAGTACTTTGAGTACTTTCATTAAATTCCTCTTCAGTGGTCGAAATTTGAATTTTTTTTCCTTAGCCATTTGGTTACCAGACATAACAAATTATTCGCCAACTTGGCGGGAAGATAATTTTTTCACTCGCCGAAGGTTGAGCTATTTAGTGATCACGCAATTGCCTCAGCTGTGGTATTTCACTGTTTTGGTAGAGCAAGAATGCTTGTGGTAGGTTATCTCCTTGACAACCTATTAATATCTGCAGCTGTCCCAGGTAGAATAGCCGTTTCGACTGGCTAGTTATGCAGGCCCCAAAATTTTGCGCGAACGATCGTTCAGTTCGCCTAGAGGTTACGCAAAACGAAATAAGGGCGAACGTTTTTTCGTTCGCGTAAAAATGAATCGTTGTCAAGTCAATTTACTAAATAAATTATCTTTTTCAATGCTGTCAAAACTGCAAAGTATGAATATCAATACAGTGGAATAAATGTTGAACACGTCGGTGGTGCATGGCAGGGGATATTCTGATTCATTTTCTCACTTTCATTATCTCTCTCTCTTTCATCACTTCCGGGTATGCGCAAAGGCCAACTGCGCATGGTTTGGGCGTAAGCAGCATGTTTAATATGGCGAAATTTTTCAGTAAACGTCATGTGTTGAGCAAGGCTCTAAGTTTGTAGTTTTGTCTGTAATAAATACGGTATTTGATCAAGTGATCATTGGGACTCTTTTCAATTCACAGGTGTCAATAAGTGTATAAAGGAATAGGAACACTCTAAACAGACACGTAGCACTGAGCAGGTGGCGATAAACGATACTGGAGGACAACAATTTATTTGACATTTTGGCAACAACTAGAATTTTCCTGTCGCCATATATGCGACTAGAGGGAATTTTTATTCGCCAAGTTCTCATTTCTATTCGCCGTTGGCGACATGGCGAGCGTGATTTTCGACCCCTGCTCTTACAGGCATCTGTAGACAGGATGCTATCAAATCTTAGCAACTCACCTCATCCTCTAGACGTACGACATTAGACTGTGCTGTCGTGAGAGCGTTTTCTAGAATGCTGATGCGAGTCTGATGTTCCTGTAGTGAGGACTGATGGGTCTTCAGCTCTATATCCAGTCTTTCATTACTGGAACTCAAGTCTTTGTCTGTAACAGAGAAATGAAAGCATCCAAGGCTGCTAAAAAACAGGGAAGGAATTGGTCCTGTTCAATATATTTCTGATGTGTCTCTCGTTGCATACGTGATGTGAATTTGTGAAGCTTAGCTCTAATTATTGAAGAGACTTCATCAATACTGTAAAGAAAGTCTAGGCAAATGAGAGTTGCATATGTGGTACCAGTGGACGATGGAAACAATTTTGTTGAGGCGTTCAACTGTTATCACAATTGTTTGACAACCCAATGAAATTACC
Organism: Hanleya hanleyi; assembly: GCA_036873755.1. NCBI lineage: Eukaryota > Metazoa > Mollusca > Polyplacophora > Lepidopleurida > Hanleyidae > Hanleya > Hanleya hanleyi. The sequence continues at coordinate 2,228 of JAVTVY010005356.1, forward strand.
TTTCCCCGATAAAGAACACAACACCGAAGATTAAAAATTGTATATTATCTGAACTAAACAAGATAACATTTTGGTAGTAACCCTGCAATATTGCAGAGGTCGGTGTCCGCATCATAGTGAACATTGTTGCCCAGGAAGCAGATCGGCTTTCATTCATGGTTTATGTATTCATGCACACAGCAACCTGCAGCCAAAGCTCAATGACATTGTTATTGTAGACATGTACAAGAATGAAGTCACTGAATCTGATTCATATTCATAATTTATTTGTGTGGCAATTGACAACCAGAAAATAATATAAGTAGCCTATAGGTCTTCTTCAAGATTACACGTATGCCTACCGGTACATCGAATAATTATTTTAAAATCCATTCAGCAATTGCACACAGAAAAAGTACCCTTACGTTACTAAAAAATTCAATCACAGACACAGAAAACCATTATTAACATCAAAAAATAAATTTACCTCCACTGCCTGGCCCAAACGGAAAATTATTTTGTCAACTTCAACAGGTCAGAGCAAAGCACTAAGTGGGGTATATATCCAATCTAATTAAAATTAAATCCTAACGGCTTCCCCATTTGGATATGTCGCTGTTAGGATCTAACCGGCTTGCAGTTAGGCGCGTGTTGACCGATCCCGAGAGGTTTTCATAGTGCTTTGAAGGGAACGTAATGACAAGTGCTTTCTGGTTGGCTCAGCCGAAGCACACGCCAAGCTGTGGGGGAATCTTCTGATGTTGCCGCCCACCCGCCAGATTGGCTCCATAATGCGGGGTAGAATTATGGACTCGTCCTTGACGTAACCTTGAGTCCATGAACCTATCCCCCCTGCCCGACTCAAGTAAAGTAGTTAAAATGCGGTTGTGATGTCATAAGACTATTAAATATTCATGAGCTGGGCGCTCCGAACACAAAATTTAATTGAAATCAGTAAGATCCTACATAGCGACATATACGATTGGGGAGCATTGATAGGATATTAATTTATTAAGATTGGGTATATATCCCACCTAAGATATTAAATCAAAGTTTGGATATTGAAATATATCCTAATTGGGATATTTTCACCGATTTTCATACTAAACGGCAATGTCGGATTTCGGCATCAAAACTACCAAAACAAGATAGAATCTACTTCACAAAACTGACAATACGATTGTATAATTTTGCTGACCTTTTCTCGTCGACATTATTATCTGTGCAATTGCAATTACGTGCAATACTTTTTGATGCTGTTGTTGCAGTATACTTCCCATCAATAACCACTGTTGTATGTCTTTAAACGAACAGAAGAACTACTAGCACAATATGCCAGCTTGAACATATGGAAGTATGAAAAAAATATTCAAATTGCGATATTTTATCCCAATTGGGATATATATCCCAGTTAGTCCTGGAACATTACTTTTGCTGGATGACAAATGATGCAGGACGATAAGATCAGTCAATTTGAAAATTGCAGTAAAAAGGATGCTTTTGCTTGATGAAATAAATCAAGTTTTCCTTGCAAGAAATGTTTTCAAACTTAGCACACAAAACGGCGGCTTTCAGTCATGCCATGTGCATGCTTTCAGTCACGCAGTAGCGCGGAAACTTGCAACATTCATTTATTTGATAATATTAACACGTGTGCGCCGGGAAACAAGTAATGAATTCAGTGACAGGTATAAAACGTTTTACACACCTCGATCTGTCCGAATGTCACACTCGCACAGTGTCAAAACTCTCCAGTCGACTGATGGAACGAAAACGAAACTGCCTCCTCGTCTCTCCTTTTCAAACTCTCTCACCGGGACTGCACTATAATTTTGGCAGTGCGGTTCAGCCGATCTTAAAACATGACGTCTTTTCGTAAATTCGGTGTATTTCATTGGCTATCAGAACCGAAGATGAAGTGGGCATATTCCGTGACTACGACCTGTGCCATATTGACCAGTTTACAGACAAAACACAATCTTTCGAAGAAAATCTCTCAAGATATCAGCAGAAGTGTTGTCCAGGAAACGCATTCGACATATTCTTCAATATCTGCACCTAGAAACGGCTCGTCGTGAGATTAATTCAGAGAAATTATTCGAAACTAGGTCGAACTACTTCATAGCGCATTCAATAAACGGAGTGACGCGGAACTTTCAGTCATTCTCTCATTTTGCGCAGGGGTGTTGTAATGAAAACCATACCGCTTGGATAGATCGCACCTCTGAAATTACCCATAAGCCAGTTCACCTAGCATGGCAAGAAACAGGGAATTTTCCCTGTTTAAAAACAGGTTGCCATGAAAAGTATAATCTGGATTGTATGTTTGTCTACTGCAATCCAAAGTTCAAAACTCATAATGAGGCAACATTGAAAGTATGGAAGAATCTGCTCTGTCCTGAAATGTTTGAGAAAAAAGCCCATTGGCCTTCTTGGCATTGGACCGGAGAGAAAATCATCAGGAAATCTTGAGATACATGTAGTATAATTTCTGGTACATTTATGAATCTTGGTAATGATTAATGCAGTATTTCTGACACACCTCAGTTGAAAGTGAAAACATTATTACATGTATTAAGTATGATGATGTTAACTTACTCATTGCTAAAGCTTCTATTAATCTAGCTTCTCTCCTCGCAACTTCCTTCTTCAGATCACTGTCTTCCATATGGGACCACTGGAAAATTGAACAAGTGAGTGAAGAGAATTTAACGTCACTTTCAACAATATTTCAGCTATACCACGACGAACCAACTAAGCACCACCCAGCCCAGTTGTGTTCCTGCTACTTCAAAGAAAAAATCTTTGAAGCAGCATGGAACCAGACACCCTCCATCCACCCTATAAAACACTGAGGACAGCGCACAAGACACAGACAGGACGCTCACATAGGGCAACAAAGACAAGTGATATTACAGTGCTAGACATCACATAATCAAGTTCCTGTTGCTTCTCAGCAAAGAAAATTGAACAAATATTTCTAGAACCCCGAGGACAACAAATTGAACAGTAATGTATTTTAACCTTATAATATTGTACATATTTAAAACATAAAACATTCAAAACAACAGATTATATCTCAATTTGGATTTTGGTATTTTTCATTAACTCAAACATAGCAGAACATTTTTTTTTTTTCTTTGACTTACCTCTCTTTCTCCCCCTGCTAGAGCATTTTCCAATTGTTCTGGGAAAAAAATTAAAGCAAAGAGATAGATGTAAACATTCATCCTTCAGTTGTCACAAATAGAAAACTTCAAATTCTCATTCAGTGCTACCAAACTATAATCTGTTCCCCAAAAACGTCTTTATTGAAGAGCAGTGAGCATGAGACCCGGCGAAAGCGTAGAATATGACAGTGTGCTGCTTTTCTCAGGTTCTGCGATGTTAGCGAGAATAACAGTGGGCCAAATGGTTTGGTTGGTTTTGATGGGATTCCAGTTTTTCAGCGTTCGATGTCTCAGGTAAACGATCATGTTTGGGACAGGGTTTTGGTACATGAAGGCTTAAATGTAAGTATTGGGACCCAAGATAATATCAGGTCTTTATAGACATTGGTCAGTTTACCCAGTTGTCAGCATTCACAAATTTCCCTGTATTTTAAAAAGGTATAGAAACATTTACCTTGTTTGTTCCAGGTTTATATTCGAGGAAGCTTCAAGTTTTCATAACAGTTTACTAAATGCAATCTTGACAAAGAATGCCTGTCTTGGAAATTTTCAACAAGAGACAGAAAAATCTGTTGTTTGCCCTAGGTTAATATTTACCTCTAATATGCTTGTTTTCAGCTTTCATCTTTTTGATTTCTTCCCCCATTCTTCCTTTTAAGGCTGCCTCTAATCTCTCCCTCTTCTGAGATGATTTGACTAGAGATTCATAGGACTCATGGACACACTGAATTTCTAATTCAAACTGCAAGAAATTTTCAGACATACATTTGCAAATTTTTCTCTTTTACAAAGATTTACGATACAACATACAAAATTTCTTTGACTAAGTATCCATAATAGGATAAATTGTATTATAAAAAATAATTATTAACTCTTTCCCTAGACTTGTGGGGAATTTTCTCTCTTTGGCCCATAATAGATTTGTAATGGCGTAGGTCTTCAACCCATGGACTCATTTCAATTTTCATACTTCTCCAGCGATGTAAAATATCCCGTTTTATGTCCCATGTCATGTGGAGAAATATTTACCAATGGTCTCCCACAGACCCATTCTACGTAATTTGTTCACATTTTATACCAATATCAGCAACATTTATTCTAAAAATAAGTAATCTTGCGAGAAAATGTGTTGTATCTGCTTTCCGTCTGATGGAAATAACGAAAAAAGCGAAGAAATTGTCGCATTTTAGTCACGTTTTGCAGCGTTCTGTTGTTGTTGTTCCGCTGCAATTCCTATCTTATTGAATACCATTGTAAAGCGAATTCTCTGTGGATTCGGGATTGGACAGAGACATAACGAGATGGCAGGTTTTGAACGAGCTAAAACTGAAAAAGTCCCATCTACTTTCGCGAAGGATAATGACGATACTAAATATTCATAAGGTGAAAATAAGACAGCTCACTGATTGGCCAAGGTTGAGCGAGGCCCGGCGTGATTGGGGGAAGAGGTCACGTGGTGACGCAGTCGCTATGGTCACTGTCGGACAAAAGACCGGCTGGGAAAGAATGGCAGATAAAACATTTACGGCGAAGACAACAGGTCCTGGGAAAATATGTAAAATAAACTCAGATGGGCAGATTTGACGAGCTAGTCATCAAGGTTAGATACTTTGGTAGTTTATGCTCGCGTTACGTGAAATATTCAGGAATTTGGAAGCAGATTTTACTATTTTTCGAACGTTTGTGTTGGAGCACACGAAACAAATTTATTGTCAAATCGCGCATTTTCCATCAATTATTTCTGTTACTCTCCCGATTTCGTTTTACCCTTACCATAAAACATACCAACAGTCCATATAGTCAGATTTATTGAAATTTTGGCTTTCTGAAAATGTATAGTTTTAATTAGGTTTTACTCATAGTAAACACCAAAAATTGCAAGAATAATCGACCACATGGGAACTGAAGTGACTCGTCAAAATCCGTCTTCATGAGTTAGGCGAGCACTCGTTAAAACACGCTACATGAGGATCTACACAAGTCATCAAAACCCGCTTATATGAGGGAAAGAGTTAACATGCTTTGAATCAACTACTTTTGATTGTAAACTAGCAATAAATCTCAAAGTTTGTATAGAATACTACAGGTTACTCGACGGAGTTACTGCTTATATTTATCATAGCAGATGACACAAACCGTAATAATCCCTCAATGAATTCAATCACATGAAGTGAAATGTTGCACTATAAAGTCAATGAGTCATCAAACTGATCAGAACAGGAAGTTGACAAAATGGTTCAAAATCATGCAGAATCCATTATTTCTTTCTTCTGTCATGCTTTTAGAGGGTAATCAAATTTATTACAACAGCCGATGGAGACTGGTCCCCACAATTGGAGGAGACTGACTGAACTTTGATACGGGATTCAATTATTAGAGGGATTACAAGTCTAAATATAGGCAGAATTTACTGCATTTCGACAGTTGTCATTTGTACTGTGTCAACACTGTTTCATCTACACTGTAGTTGCGATCATTTTGAAATTGGTTGTGAATTTCTACAGGATCAGGTTTTTTGTGTTTCCCTCCCTGATTTTAACCCCATCTTTTAACAAGAGAGATGAACAAGATTGCCATAAATTCAAAATGCCAGTGGTTACCCATCTGCTTTGATACATGTAGCATGTCAGTCTAGACTGTTACATTCCATCACATCAGGGGGCACAACTCTAAAGCACAACAATAATTATCTCCCTTTAACTAACACACCTGGATTGGATGTATTTCCATGCTCTCGTCCCTGATGGTCTGATCTACCTGTAGTAATACTGTATTATCATGTTCATACCTTTTGTAACTTGGAAACTTTCTTTTCATAGAGATTCAGTTCCTCTCTCAGCTGTTTGTTCTCCTCAGATAACATTTCCACCATCTGTGATGCACGGGTCGCTATTGCAGAATGGTCCCAGTCATCCAGTTTGGACATCTTACTGTAATTATTTAAACTAAGTTAATTCATACAACATTCATATTTAGGCTACAGAATATGAAATTCAGCTCTTTGAAATTAAAGCTCCATGTTGGAGTCGAAAGAGAAACCAAAGATTTTATTTTTTATTATTTTTTATTTTTTTTTCAATTTGAGAAAACCTTAATGTGCATGTATTCACTTTTGTTTACATTTAAGATTTTTCTTTCATCAAAGCAAGCATGGGATGGAAATGTGGCAGGCAAACAATCCTGTTTAATATGGAGTTGGTGCCCAGACCTCTTGCTCAATGTTTACAGGGACAGTTAGCTCATGTGTTTGGTACATGTATATATCACCTCCAAGTAACTGAAATCAATGTTTTCACCAAATGCTCAAATAAAATATTATTTCAGAACTGAAAACAACCTACCCATACTCTTGTGTAGTGCCCATTCGTATATCCCCTGCAGAGTAATATGCATGTTCCGGTCTGGACGGCATTGTTGTTTGCATTGTAACATATCGACCAAATTCAGGCTGTGATGGTGACCTTGAACAGTGGAAGTCAGATTTGTCTATTATTTCATACGACCGTGTCAATTCCTTAGTGTCCATGGAGGGATTACCCATGGGTCGAAGCACAGACATTCCCGGGTATTCAGGGGGTGGGGGAAGATGGGTATAATATGACATGCCCTGACTGCTCATGCCCTGGTGGATGGGTTCTGTCCCCTGAGTCCATAATGGGTGAGAGTAAGTAACGGGGTTACAGAGGCTAGAGCTGCCTTGATTATGATATAACGAACGATTCAACTCCAGCGTCGTTGTCACATTAACGTGCGTACCGGGCCGTGCCCACTGTTGGTGAGATTCAGCACACGTGGTAGTGGGTACTTGCATGTATTCTTGCCCTGGCTTCCCTACAAAGCTGGGAGGCATGCCTAGCCGAGCCAGAATGCTGTAGCCTGTTTCTGGGTCGATCAGGTCAAGGTTAGGGCTAAAGCCATGTTGTTGTTGTTGTGTGTTCTCTTCGCCCTGAGGTTCCTGCCTCTGTGACGTAGACAGGTTTTCTGATGAAGATAAGGAGACATCTGTGCTCGTCTCGCTTCCGGAAAAACTTTTTCTTGTACCTGAGGAAGATAATGAGAAGCTCTATTCAGTTGAATGTAAGGAAAGACAGTGAATACTACTAGTTACATTTCATTGGGCATATGAGCAATTAAGGTATTCCAAAGAGTGAGTATACACGCATGTAGCATATTTTGCAATTATTCAGTAAGTAACATGTTTTCATAGAAGGCATTTAATATTTGGGATTAACTATGGTATAAATTTTTATGAAACCTTTTTTATTAAGTTTAATATTATTGTGGGAATTAACTACTGACATTTTCTAACAAGAGCAAAAATTGGCTTCAAAATACATGTCTGCCCAAGCAACAATTTGACCAGAATATTGGTTTGTGACACTGTCAGTCACATCGTCTCCCCCCAATGCATCCACTTACAAAGAAAATTATGACATTATAATGATTTCCTGATTTTGAGGTCACAGTGACCTTGACCTTTGACTGAATTGAGCTCAATTTTGGTATGCAACATCATCTCCCCTAATGTATCTGCTGACCAAAAAAAATGTGTTTTTTAATGATTTCCAGATTATGGGGTCACAGTGATCTTGACCCCAATTTGACACATTATTGGCTCCCAGTTTACTGTAATCTCTCTAATAACTTGCACATATTAAAACACACTTTAGAAGCCAATTCCAGAAAATCTGCTGTCAATATGCAACTCTGGCTTTTCAGAACTGTTCAAAATTGGTCTCCTATAAAAGATATTGACAAAAGAAATTATCCATCAGTCTAAGTTTTTCATTTAATTGAGTAAATAGCTGGTCTAAAGCATTGGAATTATTGGACAAATTACAGTATCTACTACTGATACAATTTTTTTATTTTCTGATATTGGGATTACAGTAACCTTGACGTTTGACCTTGACCTCAATGCTGGTATTGTAACACATCTTTCCCCCCTAAAGTATGTTGTTCTCAAGGAGGGTGTTAATTTCGAGCCCTGATCAGACTACAAAATCTAACATGTACTGTACTGGTCCCGATACAAAATATGAGATTTCCTGACTTGTAACAGGTAGATGTAATGATAATGTTCTGTTTATCCCTGACAAGTTAAGTCATGCTAAGACATCTTCAACTTCTCTCAATATTTTTTATAGAGACAGTCCCCTAAAACTAAGATGTCAAATTCCATCATTGTGCATAACATTCAGAACTGTAAATAAACCCCATTACCTGGTTGGTAGAGTTGTTTGGTATGACCGGGGTAGGGCGGCGGTTCACGATATTGATTGGGCTGCATAATGACCCCTTCAGCTGTATCACCTCAGATCTCTCGACAAGCGTATTCGGATATCTGGTTTAAGAGAATGTAACAGATCTTGTGAATGTATTTACCTTGTTGATCGCTGCTATGAAGGATTTTATAGCAGCACAGACAGCCAAATCTTATGTAAGACCCAGTCTTGTACATGTACAATACATGTAGATGCTGGTCTGATCTAATTAAGTGAGTTAATAGATTTTTTCTTTCTCCAACGTTGTGTTGGGGGAGTGGGTTCCAAGCATTCACAACTCTTTGGATTAAAGAAGTTCTATCTAATATCTGGACGGCCTCAATCATTGAAAAGTTTCACAGTTGGTGAAAATGAGACTAAAAATATTCAAATGTAAATTTTTCCATGAAGTGTAAGCTTACATTTTGAGGTATTTAGTTTTGTTTGGGCCATTTCATTTCATCATCGCGAGCACAACGGCTTTCCCCGCCTAATCTTCCCATGTCTAACCGTTGCATGTAACGAGGCTTGTCTGTAGGTCCCATAAATATTGCGCTGGCAATTAGTTTCTGTTTAGGCGGTCTGTAGCACGTGACTAAATTTAAATATATTAGTTGGCAAGAACATGCAAGCGCTCTGTTCACCTGCATGTCATTCCATAATTACACCATAACGTAGTAAGATACCTGGTCTTTGATTGGTGGTATTGATGATCATGAGGTTCGAGAGGCAAGATAATATTCATGAATGATGTACCAAATAAAGACTTGGTGTGGTAAATCAGCCAAGAGGAATCATGGATGCGAGCCTCTGGAGGAGCAAGAATTTTTCACAAATATGCAAACTGCCACAGTACATTTCGAAGCATACATGTCTGACAATAGACAAACATGTTAACAATTTGGTGTAAAGATGGGCTGCCCGTGGACAGGTGCAGGGACAAAAGTGGCCCATGCCAATTTTAGGTTATTCCCACGATATTTGACCCCTGTTGAAGCGAATCTTTCAAAGCAATACTCTACTGAAGGTATTTTAGATACATGTATAAAGTGTCATGTTTACTAATACTACTTTATTAATCTCTCACTGTCTGTGCATTTGAACTGACAAATAATATAGATTTAGACACCTTTCAGAGCCCAACATTGCTAAATTTGTGATCTCAGACTAATGAATTGTCTGGTAATCCCCCCTCTCCCCCAGTCTCTCTCTCTAAGAAATCAGAACATACATGTACTGTGATTAAGCTTATATAACACAACAATATGAACACAGGTTAAAGCACCTAGCTGTTACTCGGGTCTACATGTACATGGTAGAACTAATGTACAGGCAATGACAAGAAGGATAAGACGTGTGAGTTCATCTTGGATTGGAATTAATGTTTTACCTGGACATGGAATTTGAAAGAAGGAAGAACATTCTAAGGAAATGTGTACATGTATACCACATTAAAACCACTAAAAATTCCTCTTCTCCACATCAATCCCTTTTCACCTGTTTGTGGTATGTGTGCAGCATAGCAGACACCATTCAGTCGGACTGTGAATGGAACGGAATACCACCTGCACACACTGAACAATACCTATACACTTTGAACAGGGAAGGGAGCATGAGGTATTTGAGGAATCTCATGCCCAGGTGCAACGTGAAGGAAGATATAACCACAGACACACGATACAAGTTAAAAGGTCCCATTGACTAACCTGGGGATCAGGTAATCTATCGACTTGTCGGTCAACAGCGTGACTTACTCATCTGTTTTACTTGTACATTATAATGATTATATATGTACAATCGTGAGGGGTCTTATCTTGTGTAGGTGTGCGACAGAGCGACTCAAACCTTGAAACCTGTTAGACACTTTTAATGGAATCAGAATTACACATGAAGTGAAGGATATTTTTTTCTCTATTGTGTCAAGTAATATGCAGCTATCTTGAATGATGCGTGTGTCACTCACAGTGAGTTTTATTTACAGACCTATTCAAAACAAGTCCCATTCATCTACTAGTACATGTAGTTTACAAAGAAAAGTACCATGGCTATAGATAATACATTGGGCCATCCATAAAAAAAAATTGTGTTTCATGTAATCTTACCTACCCAAAATACATGTAATTGGTCAATTTTATTGTTTGCTCATAATTTTCAATAACATTTTCTATAACCTTCCCAATTCTTAACAAAATAACTTTTCTGAGTTGTTACATGAATGCATAACACTGTTCCTGGCCGCAATACCCTGAAACACACATATTATTATGAATGGCCTTGTAATGTGAACTCATCACAAGATATGACATAAGTTTAAGGTCAGCCATAAAAAAAAATGTTGGGCACCTTCTAAAAAAGCCCCTAGGAAATTTTTTTTATTGTCATTGTTGGAGAGAACTGATTTTTTGAACTCAATCTTTTGGAAATTGGATGGTTCTAAACTGTGCTTATAAACATGATAAACTGTCATCAAATGATTCTTGTTAAGTTTGTATCTACATTCAAGTTCTACCAATGATTGTATGATATGTGACAATTGGATACATGGAAGGAATTTACATATTTGTTTTCTACTGGGTCAATCTTACAATACACTTATATCTGAATATCATCTTCACATCATGAGAATTCTTAAACTGATATAAACCTGAAATGTCTAAAGACATATGACACTGTACATACACCAATCCATTTGTGCCACTAGAGACCTGGCATCTAAACAACTAGTCTAGAATACATGTAAGCTTACTGCATCACTCACATTCATTTCTATTTATAAACATCTAGATGTATGCTACAGGATGAAAGTGACTCTGGAAATATTAGCGAAAAGCATTTAACTTTTGTAGATCAATTTTTCGACATACATGTATATCTATTCTTGTTATCATCAGGAATGGTAGTTTACAACAGGTTCCATGTTAAAACATGCATTTTTATGTACAATGTATGTCAGAATATTGATCCACACAATGCTTTTCGCTAATACATGCATTTTCCTGACCTGTATTATGCCAAGTTAATCAGTGGATGCCAACACTTCTAGATGCATGTGTTTACAGATACATTGAGGGATGAATAACTTAACTGTATGACAGATGTACCAAGTTTGATGAGCAAAGAGATCAAACCTTGATAAAGCTATCACTCATACTGGAGGTATGCTACCTTATCACATTCAAATGCAGTGTAGGCCCTAGGATATGTAGGAGAGAAAAACTTAATTGTATGTGACAGAAATACATGTTTCTTTTTATTTTAGACCATAAATAAGTACATGTATGTATATATATTATCTACCCAATGTACCATAATTCTTTTTCCTTGTTTAAAATAACTAAACCTGTTTTATCTCTGTAAGATAATGCAAAGACACCACCCCTAATTATTAGATTAATTAGGTTACCTCATTTTCTTTTCAACTATAGAAATAGGCACACCCCCAATAGAGCCCCATTAGGCATAAAACATAAACAGTCCATTCACACTGCAAGGAAGACCCCACATCCTGAACCCCATTAATAACCCATATTTAAACGCCTATTTAAACCCTCAGGCTTCTAAGCTAAGAATTTCTTTTGTTGCAGGAGTAGAGACTGTAAATACTGGATTAACATTCCTAGGATTTGTTCACACCTTGAAATGAAAACATTACTTTTGTGCCTCAAATTCTCAAATATACACTTGGCACTGAATCTATTGAGTGAGGACCCATTTTGGGGATTAATGCTTGAAAGCCCTAGCAGGGACTTTGTGGAATTCTGTAAAGTTCACCAATGTTGATTCCCTGAATTCCCAAATGTTATATATCTGACCCAGTCTTTCCCTAAGGGGAAGTGAGCTGGGATGATTCTGTGAAAGCAAAACAATGGGGGCATAGCTCATCCCACTGGCTTCCTCTTCTTCCTTCTTTACCATTTTGTTTGCATTATTAGGCTACATGACATGTGCAACCAAATATGAAATCAGTGAAATATAACTTGTACAGAAATGAGTGGCCATTTTGAATACATGTATATCAATATTTATTAGATTGACTTGATGCTGTGGACTTCCCACCTCAAAAATTATAATGTTAAATTGTAATTCCGTCTGATCAGACTAACGTTTGTATACCTTGAAACTTATACAGAAAGTTGATTACACGTGAGATTTATATGAGTTTTCGCAAAACCAAATTATAGGAAACTCAACGTGCAACTTATGAGTTAATTAATTCACATGTATACAACCTGCATGTCTGAAACATTTGAACAAATCATCTTCATGATTTCATTGCCAAATGTGACATCATTGATTCTTTGGGCTGATGGTTGATTTATCATCACCTACATGTAAAACTCCGAAATTAGTGCGCATAAACTAAAAATTGAAAGTGGAAGGTACACAAATCCCAAGACTCCCAGATGTGATAGAGTTTGTGAGACATGTGATACAGTGGAAGACGAACAAGATTTTCTGTTACACTGTAAAAAACATGAATCTCATAGACAGGACTTCTTCCAAAGCATTAAACACATTATAGATGTTAACGGTGACCCTGGGGAAGTCTTCAACACTTTAATGTCCTGCGAAAATTTAGATCTAACAAAAATCTTAGCAAAGTTTGTGCACGAGTGCTTTTGCCAAGAACAGTAAAATTTGACTGGCATAAAATTATCTTATGTTGGTGGTTCGGAAATCCCTCCTTTCATCTAGGAGCACCCTCTTACAGAGGTATTTCGAAGCTTGCAGTAACCCCGCCACTTACTAGGGTGGTCAAGACAGGGTCAGTAGCAGTCGAGGTCCCGTGCTGTGCAGGCTGTGCGAGCAACTTATTTACAGTGCATTGACACCTCCTGACTGTACATATAGACCCGTCCCTTTTTCTGACCAGGTGTGTGCGATGTACTACTGTGAGTGGATTTATATAGCGGTCACTGAAAGACACCCAGGTACTTTATTCTCCAAGTGCCTCCGCTGGCGAAGGTCTAGCGTAGCAACTAGTTCCACCATCAGTCCATATTACCCTGGACACCGAATCAGCCCAGCGCCTTGTGAATAGGCGAGTATATATAAGCGGTCACTGGCGAGGCGCGAACCCACGCCAGCTGTAGCACTCCGGGTCAGAGTCAGACACTCTAACCATTCGGCCACGACACACTCACACAAATACTCTGTGATATTTAAGTTGGCACAATTGTGTTACAACAACCAGCATGCTTGTTAAATTGTCCTGTCCATGTACTTCTGTATTGTTGTTGGTGTTGTCAATGTGAAGGTCTTGTAACACGTTTAACCATTTGTTTCAATATGTCTTAATGTCTGTGTATTTGTATGTTCAGTTTTATTCATTCTATGCATGCGTTTTTAGCCATATGTTGGCACAAACTTCACGCAATAAATTATCTTATCTTATCTTTTATATTCTCCACATCTGACAACTTATCCTTTTATAACTACATACATATATATACATACAAGGTATTCTATACGAAATATGCAAGGTACATACAAGGTATTCTATACGAAATACAGTGCAAATCACTCAAACAAACGATGCAACTCATCTAGGCGGCAGGCCCATAGTGATGCACATTTGTGAGTGGCAGGTGCTCGTCCGTTAGATGAGACAATGAATAACTTTGGTGATACAATGATGTAAAATCAGCATTAATATTGTTAAAACATCTTAGACAAATTTTAATACAGCTGACGAACATTTCACAACTTTGCAGACCTCCGAGCGAAATAGTCACTTCCCGTTTGAAATTAGGTCAAATGATGCAGACTGGAAATCACCGATTTCATGATTTTTGAGAACACGCGACTACTGACAGTACTGACCCCGGCAAAAATTAGCCACTTACCGGCATATTACGTAGAATCCCGCCAAATGACACTGTATTTATGATGATAGACAACGTCTGTGGAGCTTTATAAACTTCAGGATTACACAGAAAAGGCCGAAATACAACAAATTTTCTTGAAATACGAGAGAGAAGCGGCTTCCCTCTCAGCCGACTTCACAGCATAAACAAAGATGGCTGCTGTAAATATGTGAGGAATTTCCCCAGCGGTGACGTCACAGGGGTGAATTCCTTTGCGACTGACTGAGCAAACGACGGGGGGCAATGTACACACGCTTCGCATTCATGTTATCGGCACAAATGAACAAAGCGCGAATAAAACAGCATATGGTACGAAGCATCCGAAGTATGTAAAATACACAAACAGCTGCACAAAACACGAATTCCCGACGCGCAAAGGTCGGAACAACACCGTCAAGTGCCGTATACCGTGAATCATACCGGTCAAACGGGTAAAATATGTCAGTCGGTCGATTTATCATTAAAACCCTATGAAAGGAAGTCAAATTTCCATAATTTCATTTTACTCATTCCAATTATTGTTCACAGGAACATTTTCAGACATATAGGGGGGGGGGGGGGAGCTACCCTATGATCGCGATTAAAGCTGAAGAAGCTGAAGAAATGGCATTGTTTTCTATAAACTTCACTTCAGTTTCATCTTGCATGATCGTCCCTCCACAAAACAACTTGTTTGTTGAAGAAAATGTTAACACAGAAATTAATGAAACTTGTTTTGGGTAAAATGTTAGCGCATTGTACGAAAGCCGAGAGGGTGCTTCAGAGTTTTACTTCTTGACTTCTGACTCGGTCTGACTTCCGACTTCTGACTTCCGACTTCTGACTTCAGACTCAGGATTTTTTTTCTTTATAATGCATCTTAAATTATGAAACATGGAATAACACAATACCATTATTATGGCATCGTGTTCTTGAAAAGCTGATTGCATGTACTTTTAATAACCAGATAACCATTGAAGTTTATTATTTTGATTTTGACTTCCGACTTCTGACTTCAGACTTCTGACTTCCGACTTCTGACTTCCGACTTCCGATTTCTGACTTCCGACTTCAGAGTGTTGGACATTCATTCACCCCTTGCAACTTTACCTTTTCATATAACGGTATGATAATAATACCTATAATTCTGTCTGTGATTTTGTGCTTTGGTCTTTTTGATTGTAGTATTGGCAATTTAAAAGGGAACCCCAACGTTCTAGGTCCAGTTTTAGGCCACGGTTACAGAGACATTAAGTTTGAAGTCTAAATTTGCTAATGATGTAATCTATCGCAAATCATGGTATTTGGTGAAGTCACCAAATGAACTCAAGATAATGGCTAGAATCCATTTGAGTTTTACGAATAACAATATATGTGTAACTCCGAAGAATGATATCATGGTTATATAGTGATATATATATTTCAACTTAATTCAAAGCCATTTTCAAGATCTTGAAAATGGCTTTGAATTAAGTTGAAATATAGATCACTATATAACCATGATATTATTCTTCGGAGTTACATATATATTGTTATAATGGCTAGATTATACTGGAATTGTCACAAAGCTATAAGTCTAATGTCTTTCTTTGTATAATGCTTATTTACAGCATCATGAAAACTAGTTCTAAAAAGTTATAAGGTTCTCATGACATATAATCAGATTATAAAAAAGCTTTATTTTGGAAACTGTACGGATTATGATATCAAACAAATATGAAGTAACAAAGGAGTACTCATGCGATTCATATTTATTAAAAACTCATCTCAACTAAAACCTCCTTACACAAGTTAATGGACTGCAAAAGTATCAGAATCTTAATTATTCGTATTTGTCTATCTAATCAACTCACCAATAGCTTATTTGCATATCAAATTTTTACCAGTTCCAGAAAGCTTCTCATCAACCAGGAGAAATGTTTTCATGCAAACAAAAATGTAAAAAAAAGAAAGAAAAAAAATCAGAACAATGTTGCAATTTTCAGAATAATATATCAACAACATATCACCCCTCCCCTCCCACAGAGTTCCCCTTTAAGTAATCAAAATTATCAAGACTATTCAAGGTTTGGAGAAGCCAGATGAGGGAATTATAAAATCCCGTGATACAAACAAATATTTATATTATTTATTCATATATTTGAGAGTAATGGCCGGTACAATCTTATGATATGATTGAGCTTGACAAAATTAGGCTTAGTTTTTTTTTGTGTCCTAGCATCTAGGAAATCAGAAAATCGTACATAATATTTGAATAATCGATAAATATATTGACAGCCCTTTGTCAGTAGTATATAGAACCCTTATTGACGCATTGGCTCGTCACTGCACATGCGCGAGAAACCGAAAGTGGTGTGCGCAGGAGTGTTCTGCGTGGCCTGGGTAGGAATAGCTGACCTATATCCGGGTCCTCGGGGTTAGATCATTGTTTACATCCGGGTCTTGGGGATAATAGGAATGCATGTACTGACCTGTATCTGGGGTTTTTCCATTCTTTACATCCGGGGCCTTGTTTTTTATCCTTATATCCGGGTTCTTGTACAGCTGGGGACTTTTCCATCCGGGTTTCCCATGTTTACAGCCGGGCCTCTATGACTGACCTATATCCGGGTCCTCGGGGTTATTTTTTACATGTGGGTCTTGGGCATGATTGAATAATAGCAATGCATGTAGTGAGCTGTATGTGGGGGTTTTCCATTCATCCGGGTCCTT
This sequence comes from Hanleya hanleyi, assembly GCA_036873755.1. Lineage (NCBI taxonomy): Eukaryota > Metazoa > Mollusca > Polyplacophora > Lepidopleurida > Hanleyidae > Hanleya > Hanleya hanleyi. The sequence continues at coordinate 19,199 of JAVTVY010005356.1, forward strand.
TTTTTTTACAGCCGGGGACTTTTCCATCCGGGTTGTTACATAAGGGTTCTTGTACATCCGGGGACTTCGTCTGGGTACTTCTATGTAGGGTTATAAAAGGCGGAATGTTGACGGCACTGCTTCATTCATTGGCCTGCCTACCTGACCGGGACCTGACCAGCCTGAGCCTACCTGAGCCTGCCTGCCCGACCAGTATCATCCTGAGCCTACCTGAGCATACCTGAGCCTGTGGTACCCGACCAGGTATGACCGATAGACCACGAGCTACCTGCCTGACCCAGGTGTGACCGATAGCATGAGACGTGGAGAAGATTTTCCAGGGGACCCAGGAGCGCCTCCGGCTCAAGCCTTGCCCGAAGACCAGCGTGCGAGTGCTTTGTACCGAGGTCACTGGAACACCATACGCCATTGTTTTCACCTTCCCCGTCGCCTATTGGACTTGTATAATTTTCGGCTAGAGGATCTCACGCATCTTCCCTCCTACGCCGAGAGCATTTTTACAGACCAAGCTACAGCTTTCAAGTTCAATGTCACATTTGGGTACATCTTACGGCACAAAGAGACAGATCCCAGTAATAATACCTATGTGTTTCACCAGCCGTTGCGGTGACGGATGCTATTTCTCTGAAGCCACTCATCGAGCAACTCACTACGTTGGATCCTTTGGAATGGGCCCGGTTGCAACGTCCCAACACCAAATGGACTGTAGAAATGGTGACGAACGTCACATTTTTCGTGACCAAATTGAGAGATCATCCCATCGGCGCTCCTGTCATTCTCCCGTCTTGGCTGGCCCGTCGAAAAGGCATGTATGTGTTAACGAGCAGCGCAAATGGCCCCTACAAAGTCCGGAAATGTCTGTTTCGGTGTTTGGCCGTTCATCTGGACCAGTGTGATCTCAGGGCTTGTGATACAGAGGCGGATGGTTATTGGGAAGAGTATCTAGATGTACAAGACATAGACCCGCGACGGTTCCGGGGAGTACCATTTAGTTATTTGGATGTCGTGGAATCGTTTTTCCAGGTGAATATTTTTGTATACCGTTTACTACGGGAGGAGGAGGAGGAGGAGGAAGAGAAGGACACATGTGTGGCTGTATTGGTCCGTCGCTCAACAGAACGGTATGCCTCTACGATGAAAGTCAATGTCTTCGACTACGGCAGGGTGAGTCATTTTCCCCTGATCCACGATATGAGCCTGTATGCGCAATCCTACAGTTTGTATTCAATGCCATCGGGTGTTCAAACACTCTCGTGATTTACATCGGCACGAGAAGATTTGTGACAACACTGTGAAACGGAAATTTCCTGGTGGTGTGTACCATAACACGCCCACTATTTTCGAAGAGCTGGTTGATGAGGGTCTTGTGATACCACTACAGGGCCGTTATTTTCTTTACCGGGCGTGTTATGACGTTGAAGCAATTTTGGAACCCATGGACATTTTCTCAGCCAAAACGCAATGGACACAGCGCCATTTTCCCCTGAGTGTCAGCATTTCTACCAACGTGCCCTGCTATGACGCTGCGCCCGTATGTTTCGTGTCGTCGGGGGATTCCCATGATCTGATTACCCGGATGATGGTGTATTTAGAGGAAGTCAGTGCGGCCAGTACGCAACTGTTGGTGTTCAAGTTCCAGGACGTACTGGACCTACTGGACGATCGTATTCCTACACCTGGTGTGTCCTTCAGCGACGATGAAGACTCGGAGACGGAGTCGGAGTCAAAGGACATTTAGCCACAGGATGTACCCTTACCCAAACCGTACGCGGAAAAATTGAAAGCCCGCTTCCTACAATACCTAGGCCAGTTACCCGTGCTCAGTTTCAATTCGGGGCGATACGATCTCAACATGGTGAAGGAAATTCACTACCCTTACTTGGCCCAGTTCAATTTCATCAAGTCCGTCATCAAAAAGATCAATAATCAAATGGCCCTGACAACCACGTCACTCCATTTCCTGGATGTACGCAACTACTTAGCTCCCAATTATAGCTATGATCAGTGGGTGAAGGCCTATGACTGTGCACAAACCAAAGGGAGGTTCCCTTACACGTATATGTCTACGCTCGACCGCTTGGAGGAAACACAGTTACCACCCCGGGACGCTTTCTTCGACGATCTCAAGCAGGTGGAATGTTCTGAAGAAACGTACCGGGAACTTCAGCAGGTATGGAACGACCAGCACATGCAGACCTTGCGAGGTTTCCTGGTGTATTATAACAACTTAGATGTCCTTCCATTCCTCGAAGCGGCCGAGAAAATGGCCCAACCCTTTCGGGATCAAATGCATGTCGACATATTCAAGGAGTGCTTGAGTTTATCGGGTCTTGCTCTTCGCCATCTCTTTCAAGATTATCCTACCTACTTTTCGCTCATTCAAGAAAAAGACAAGGACATGTATGATTGTTTAAAGCAGAACATCGTCGGCGGGCCCAGCCTTATTTTTCATCGCTACCACGCGAAAGGCGTCACAACCCTTCGAGGTGGGAAACCCTGTGACAAAATCATTGGATTTGATGCCAATGCCCTCTATCTGTGGTCCCTCGCCCAGTCCATGCCAAGCGGACATTATACGCGCTGGTTGGCGGAAGGCCAGCATTTCACACCTCAACGTACGCCGTACAAACATCTCGCTGACCAATGGTTGGACTGGGAAGCCCATCGACGGGAAATTTCTATACGACATCAAACCAACGCCACAGAGAAGCGGATAGGAGATCGCCGACTCCCCGTCGATGGGTTTGCCCTTGTACATGGAACACCTACCGTATTTCAATTTTATGGGAGTTACTGGCACGGCCACGAATGTCATTTCAGCGCTGGACGCTTCAACGGTTCACACCATGCTCCAGAACCTCGCACACTTAAGCCGCTTCCTTAAAGCGCGAGAGTATCCCCTCAGTCGCCGGCGACTCCCGGCTCTGCCACAGATTTTCGACGCCGTTCGTTCCGGGGACCTCTATGGGTTTGTAGAATGCGACCTCCGTGTTCCCGACAATCTGAAGCCACTTTTCTCCCAGTGCCCGCACATCTTTAAAAACACGCTGGTGAGTCGGGCCGACATTGGAGACACCATTTGCGCCTATGCTGAAGAACCCCACTGCCTGCCTCGACCTCGTCGGATGTTGATTGAGAGCATGTGGGGGTGGGGGGGAAATCTTGCTGGGCACCCCTCTACTACAGCGGTACATGAGCCACGGTCTTGAAGTGACGCGAGTGTATCAAGTCATACAGTTTTTACCGAACGCCTGCTTTGCGGGGCATGCCAACACCGTGACGTCTGCCCGTCGTCAAGGAGATAAAGATCCCAGTAAGGCCATTATCGGTGAATCCTGGAAATTGGCGGGCAATGGCTACTATGGGAAAACCGTCACCAACCAAGACAAGCACGTGAACGTGAATATCTGTACTACCCCACAAGCGCGCAAGAAGATCAAGTCGCCACTGTTTCGGTCCGTGGACGTCATCGGTGACGATACGTATGAAGTCACTTCAGCCAAAAAGACCACGCGTTACAACTTACTGCTCCAAATTGGATGTAGGGTATACCAGGTGGCCAAGCTGAGGATGCTACGATTTCATAAGTGTGTATTTCAACCATCAGGCTGGCAATTGATGGAGATGGACACCGATTCTGCCTACATGGCCGTCTCTAATACGGATTGGGAGTCACTCGTCAAACCGGAACTACGCGCGCAGTATGAGGCGCAACGGGACCAGTGGCTACCGAGAAAAGACCATTACCAATACGACAAGCGGAATCCGGGCTTATTCAAGTTAGAGTGGCGTGGAGTCGCCCTGTCGTCCAAAACGTACTACTGTTACGGTGGAGACGAAAACAAGAAGTTCAGCTGCAAAGGGGTCAACCGGCGCGACCCGGCCATTAACAAAGCCCTCTACCTGGACGTGCTCCAACGCCAGGCCAGTGCTAATGGCACTAACAGAGGATTCCGGGTCGTCGACCACCAGATGCGGACGTACATCCAGCAACGGGATGCCTTCACTTTCTATTATCCCAAACGGAAAGTCCTTCCCGATGGAGTCAGTACCACCTACCTGGACTTTAGAAAATATGACTTTCATACTATGATATAACACGAGAACTGTAAATGGCATCGCCATGTGACCTACACATTGGGTTTAAATCCTACTCCTCACAGTTTTTTGTATATACACCTTTTTCTACTGTATTGTTGACATTCTTGTACATATTCTATACATTCTTGTTCACCTGAATAAAACAGTCAAAACGCCACTTGTGTTTTCATGAATTTTTTATTGAACATCAATGAACGTCAGAACAACAACGTCAGAACAACAAACAATAAGAACACCGCGCGGTGAGAACAATTTAAAAAAAAATAGGACAACCAGAGAAATGGGGCATGAACATTAAATCGAGAGGCAGCCCAGTCGTACACTAAGACATCGCGGTCTTCGGCTTGAGAATAATCATCAAACATCTGTACGATCGTTTGCATAGAATGTCCTCTACTCCGGTGAGTGAGATAAAACACAGTACTGTCCGCATACACTACTCAAGAGTCTTTGTAATCTTTTAGTATTCCAGCGCCAGACTGTAGTAGATTCGTTCATGAACTGGACCAATAGGGATGAACGGGTGCAAGTCCGTAGGAATCAAAGTATTCTCCTTGGCCCAGGGCGTCCAGGTACACAGCCACCCAATGTTCACCCGGTCGAGTACGAGGGTCTGTATTCCGGATGTAGGCGGCAGGGGTGGATGGGGTGGTGGAAAAGACATTGCGTGGAAACACCTCGAAAGAGTACCCGGGCATCCCGCTGGAGTACGGTGATCAGCTGCTCTGTATCCATGGCTCTAGCTGGCGTAGTCTCACAGGACGTTACCTTCCTGATCCACTATGATGACGTTATCAAACTCGGCGTAGCAAATCACATTAATGGTATGGGGTTGAGCTACGGAGAAACGCAGTTCCAACCGTAAGTTTCCTTTCTTGAGCAAGGCCAGCTGATGATCGTGTTCCAAGTTAGGGGTGAGGTCGAAGGCGGACAAAGTGTGCCCACCGGCCAAATTCTCGTCGACTGATGGTATTTCCTTCGTCCTGATTGTTTTGTCCTGTGGCTGTAAACAGGTTCAGGTAGCTCCGCACATATTGATGGTGACCAAAATCCGGTTGTAACGGTCGGGCTGGAATTTGATGGCCAGCCACGTGCAGTGCCACAAAGTTGATGTTGAAATGTTGAAAGTGGAACGGATTCTCAGCCCAGTGTCCGTTGAAACTGGTGTTGGTGACACACGTCAGGGTAAGACGTTTAGGTGGATCCCCTAGAAATAAATTTTATCAATTGGCCATCATCGTACCCGCCGGCACAGAGAACATCTTGGTCTGTACGCGTCGGATGGGGTACAAGGCTGGTTTTTTCGATAAGGCTTCCATGTAACTCACCAACACTCCCTGTTGCAAATCCACGGTACGGACATACAGGGCTGCTTCTTCTATGACGATCTTGTAATTGGGGACATCTCCGCCGGCCATCAAGGCGAAGGTGGGTGGGGAAAAAGTCTAAGCGAGAAAAAGTTGAACCTACAGTACTCGCTGATTGGCTGGACCTCACCAAGAGCAAGGTCGTTGAAACAATCCGCCATATTGACAGAAGTACTCTTCCCCAAGCAAAACAAGTACTGAGAAACCTCAATTCGCAAGAAGTTCTAGCAAATCTCCAGAGTAAATTCGTCATAGTCCCAGCAGACAAAGCTCCGAATAATATAATATTCATATGTAAATATTACTATTACCAGGTGCTGGTTAAAGAATTGAGTGTAGACGTATCTTCATCAAATAAGTCTATTTACTCCCAAACTGCATTTACTCTGGAAGATTTATTTAACAATCACAAAAAGTTTCTCAGGGAAAGAGGTATTTGTCTTTCAACCAATCATAACGACATACCAAAACTATACTGGACTTCCAAAATGCATAAATCACCATACAAAGCTAGATTCATAGCTGGTTCTAGAAGCTGCACCACCAAGCTTCTTTCAACCCTATTGACGAGGGCCCTTCAGGAGGTAAAAGCATTTTGGGAAAGGTATTGCGCCATTATTTCTAAGAACTCTGGCGTTGAATGTATGTGGATATTGAAAAACTCAAAATGTCTTACGGAAGAACTTGATGCTAAAGGTCACATACCGTACAGACATGTATCCACATGGGATTTCTCGACTCTCTATACTACAATCCCCCATCAGGACCTTATTGACCGTCTAAGTTCATTAAAAGTATCTATGTTCAAGAAAACTGATTGTAGATATATTAATGTCAGAAGCCATAAAGCATTCTTTAGCTCTACTACATACAAGAGATATCATTCATGGGATGTTTCTTTGTTTATAGAGTTGCTTGAATTTCTCATTAAAAATATCTATGTGAAATTTGGCAACACAATATATCAGCAGCATATAGGTATTCCAATGGGTACTAATTGTGTACCCCTGTTGGCTGACCTGTATCTGTTCTCTTATGAATATGACTATATGCAGGCGCTTTCAAAAACCGATCCATTCAAAGCCCGTTCCTTCTCATTCACCAAACGCTATATAGACGATCTTCTCGCTGTGGATAATCGCTATATAAATGACGCAGTGAAGGATATATATCCACCGTCACTGGATTTGAAGGAAACTACAGATAGCCCTACAGGCACATCATATTTAGATCTATATCTCTGTAAAAATGAAGCGGGCATTCTCTCTCGTCGACTTTATGACAAAAGAGATGATTACAATTTCGACATCGTAAACTATCCCTTTCTGGACAGTAATATTCCAGTGGGACCTGCATATGGCGTATACATATCTCGCTTAGTAGCATTTGCTAGATCCTGTGTTAAATGTGACGATTTTAATCAACGTCACAAAACACTGGTGCAGAAACTTAAAAAACAGGGCTATTCCACCAAGCGCCTACACTCAAAGTTTCTCAAATTTGGCGATACATATCGCATGCTGATAGCAAAATACGAACGTAGCGTGCAAGATCTATGGCGCTACGTTTCGTAACTTGTGTCTAATTCCGCTTAACCCGGGGCTAGGGGCCGTATGAACCCATGTACTTCAAGATCCTCATGGTACTCATATGAACAGTCACAATCAAAGCGTGACTGAGATACATCTTTTTTTTAGATGACGACTTTATAACGAATATTATGGATTAAGAATACTGATCAGCGATACGGATTTGATATTTTTGGAACATCATGATGTCTTGCCGGCATCATTGAAAACTGTTGACCGCTTCTCTCTTGCAGGAAACAAGCCTATGTTTATGTATACTATGATTGTCTTTTGAATTTGGTGCTAATACTGTTATATGGAATATGGAATAGGTCTTTGGATTATGGACGCGGATATTCTCTAATGGACGACGGCTGGATTATGAATTACAAGCGTCTAGTCCGTCATTCATAATCCAGCCGTCGTCCATTAGAGAATATCCGCGTCCATAATCCAAAGACCTATTCCATTTTCCATATAACAGTATTAGCACCAAATTCAAAAAGACAATCATAGCATACAAAAACATAGGCTTGTTTCCTGCAAGAGAGAAGCGGTCAACAGTTTTCAATGATGCCGGCAAGACATCATGATGTTCCAAAATATCAAATCCGTATCGCTGATCAGTAATCTTAATCCATAATATTCGTTATAGAGTCGTCATCTAAAAATGATGTACCTCAGTCACGCTTTGATTGTGACTGTTCATATGAGTACCATGAGGATCTTGAAGTACATGGGCTCATACGGCCCCTAGCCCGGGTTAAGCGGAATTAGACACACGTTACGAAACGTAGCGCCATAGATCTTGCACGCTACGTTCGTATTTTGCTATCAGCATGCGATATGTATCGCCAAATTTGAGAAACTTTGAGTGTAGGCGCTTGGTGGAATAGCCCTGTTTTTTAAGTTTCTGCGCCAATGTTTTGTGACGCTGATTAAAATCGTCACATTTAACACAGGATCTAGCAAATGCTACTAAGCGAGATATGTATACGCCATATGCAGGTCCCACTGGAATATTACTGTCCAGAAAGGAATAGTTTACGATGTCGAAATTGTAATCATCTCTTTTGTCATAAAGTCGACGAGAGAGAATGCCCGCTTCATTTTTATAGGGATATAGATCTAAATATGATTTTTATAGAGATATAGATCTAAAAATTATTAGACGCTTGTAATTGATGGATACGCCGTTCATCATGTAGCGGTCTTGCAGGAACAGGTCGGCTTGCAGTCGGCCCATCATATCCACGGAATTGCTATCGGCTGTAAACCTCTTGCGTGTCGTGAACCCATGATTTGCAATGCTGGTCGTATCCATTTCCCCGGGCGTATCCCTGTAGTACAGTGGGGCTGTCAAGTGTCATTTTTTTGGCATCTTCTCCGTACGACAATAACGTTTCGATGTATGCTCGGTACGGGTACGTATTGGTGGACGTACTGATGAGTTTATCATTCAGACTGATATCCACCTGTTGGAACATCGAGTGCAGCCAGAGATTCGCTGGGACTACGGCCGCTTCGTCGTCGATGGCCGTCCCGTCTCCTTTCACCACTTTGGCTTTCACGTAAAAGTGCGTGTGGGCTAAATCCAGATAGGCCGTATCTTTGTTTTCAATGGTAAATTCGAGCGGTCCCGTTCCCGTGAGGCTAACCAGGGGACGCTGTTCTACCCAACGACCTTCGGCGACACTGGTCTGTGTGGGTGGAATAGTCCGCAAATCCAATTCACCGTTGGTAGACGGACACGACTCTGAGTGGATGAATGCCATTAGGCGAAGATGTCTCTCTTCTACTTCTTCTTCTGGGGTATGCCTCGTCGGTGTGTTGGCCGTCGGATGACTCTGCCATGTGACGGGGGTTGTCTTTAAGGGCTTCGGCGACCAAGACGCTGCCTGCTTCTTTGGCCCACCGTTACAAGGCTTGTCGGGGTGCCGCACCACTCAAGACATCACCGGTGACTTGCAGTCCACTGCGTACCGCTTGTTTGCCCACCGCTTTTACACCACGTGTCACCAGGGGTAAGAACGTTTTGACGATGCTCCCGAGTATGTTACCTAACTCGTGACCTCGTTGAATGCGTGCACCGCTAAACACCGGAAGGCTACCTCTCGTTTGTTTCTTGTAATAGTCTGCATAGCTGCCCGTGTGGCACTGGTAAGGCACGTACATTATACGAAGTGGGGAGAACGTACTTTTCGAAAATGAAGTATCAGCACCCCTTCCCCTCGTTCGAATGCCACCGAGCGTCCCGTGTCATCTTCATATCCATCGTGATAGTGATGATATCGGTGTGTCGTACGGGTAGGTAGAGTACGTGGTTGAAACTAGATTTGAAACCAATTTCGTAGAGTCCGTACATACCCACCTTCATATCCATCGTGATGTGGCCTTTGTGGGCGGTGGGGCCAGCGAACGTCTGTAAATCGAAACCCAGCACTTGCTGTAGGGCAGGACTGATTTCCACACCCACGTTGGGGCTGAGAGTGAGACAGGCCTTGCCGTTGTGTGGGTTGTAATCGAAGTCCACATGATTGATGAAGGGAAAGGTTTTCACAGGTTTTGAAGTATTCGTGACCGCCCGTAGAGATTTATCATGCATCAGTCTTCTCAGACCCTGCATGAACTTCTTGGGGGTATCGTATTGGCCTTCGGGTAGGGTCAGGTGAGGTACTTTGCCTTCGTAGGTCACCTCGTATCACACTTCATTTGCTCGCACGTTGTACCACGAGTATTACCACGAGTATTGGACATCCACGAGTCCACATTCCAGCGTCCAGGTAAATGCAACGGTTGCGGTAACTGGGTCACGTACTTGGCCAAGGTGTTGTCAGGAAACACATCGAGCAAACTGTTACTGGGCAACGTGAGGTAAAACATGACGACTGAGCTTTCCTGCTTCCGCTCCCGGGTTTAATAGGGGTTCCAGGCTTTGGGCGATTGTACCTGGCGTCGTGATCGTCGCGGTGACTTGCTACCCGTCTTAGATTTCGAATAGGGATGAAAAGAACGTGCCCGCCGTGAGGATGTTTTGGGGGGTGTCAAAGGGGTATCCCCCGGTTTCCACTCGGCTTCCCAAGAAGGTGGTGGGAGTCGTTGATGTCCCCTTCCACTCGGCGATTGCATCCACGGTTTCTGCATCCACAGCCAGCGTGTGTGTCTTTCAACGCTTGAGCAAAGGCTTCCCAACCCGGTGGATTAGAGTGTTTGCGAGAACGCACCGTATCGTTGATCAGATTGGTGATATGAGACCTCGGCACCACTCGGTTTCGAATAAGCAGTTCCCCCTGGTCGGTCCAACCCATATCAGGATTCTGTTTCACCCGGTCCAACAATAAACGGGCCTTGGTCTTGAATGCCTTAGGGCCACTGGCCAATACTTCATCTTCGAGCTGAGGTGATGATGAGGGTGGTGGTGGTGGTGGTGTAGGGGTTGATTTTGGACTACTACTACCCCTATATTCATCCATAAACGTCTTGTAGCGGTTCAGAGTCTGATGGTAGAGTTGAATTTTCTCGTGATCGGGCAGTCGGCGTTGGAGTATACTATTCATCTCTTCATTGAGGGACTGGAGTTGTTGTACCGTGGCAGGGACAGGGTAGGGTGATTGCAAGCTTTGTAACGGTCGAGGTTCGACCAGCATCATTTTTTTCGTAAGTTCCGTGACTGTGTTAGCGTGCTCCACCCAAGATGGGCCCTACTAGTGGTCCCAGCACCGAGAAACTGTAACGCCCGTTTCTTTTTCTTTAAACTCGTCTTCTTCTGGACCAGGGCTCGGAGACCCGTCTGGTGCTGTTGCAATTTTCCCTTCTGCAGGGGACTGAGTGGAACATTCCCTTTTAACACATTATGAGCGACTTCAGACAAACACCGTACCAATGCCGCGTCCGCCCCGCGCACCAGGGCCCGGACCATCTCCTGGCGCGCTGCGTAACATGCGGAGCGCCGGCGTGTGCTCCCGTATCCGCGCAGACATGATGAGGAAGTGAATGCTAGGTGTTTCTGTCTTGTTCTTTTATTATTTTGGCGTGTACAACGTCTGGAACTCCCCTGGAAAAATATGGGTCCGCAATCGAAGTGCCGAGGGTGTCCCTTGTTTCAAGTCGATGAGCAGGTAGCCGTGGGCCTCCTGGGTGGCATCTTCAAAGGCTTCGCGAACAAAGGCGGTGTTTTTAGGGTACATCTGTTTCATCAGGTGCATAATTTGTGACGCGTCTTTATGTTTTTGAACAACACCACATACTGGGCATTCAAACTGATGTTCCGATGCTCTTTGTTTTTACTGAACAAATTCTGTACGATGTAGATGATGCTCAGCCGGCGATGATGACTGCCTTTGGTAAAGAACCGGGTCACCCGACTATCCGTTTCGGCCATCAGATCATCCACTACCACCAAAGTGTCCGGGGCCAAGTCTTCCTCTGATGGGGGTAATCCAGGTATGTTGGCCATACGCTCATACACAGGCTGCCAAGCTCTATAAAACCAAAGGATGTGGGCCTCGAATACGTCTTGGACCAACAACAACAACCCCAGCCTGTCCCCAAACACCAGCTACAACAACAACAGACCGAGCCAGTCCCCCAAGACCAGGAGCAACAACAACACCAACAACAACAAGAGCCCGGCTACTTCTCCGTGAGCTTGATGGGGTAGACAACCCCCCCCATCCCCTGAGTAAACAGGGTTAAAAAGTCACCCAACTTCCCTTTACAGGGCCAACCCAATCCTTCAAAAGAGGACTTCAAACGTGGCACATTGAAATAACACCAGGCCCTACATATGTCAATCTTCTCTCCTCATATATTCTATGATGATTACCAATCTCCACCTCCTCACAAAATGACAATCTCCACATCTCATACCTCACCTATTCCAGTTAGAAAGTCCCTCTTTCGGGAGTATTGGGATGGCCCTGATAAGGACCGGTAGGAGGTGTAAGGATTACACCGATTGGTGCATTTGACGCAGTTCTTCCGTGTAAAAAGGATGAATGGAAAAACCCACACTACAGGTATTGCTAGAGGACCCGGATATAGGTCAATCCTGAAATACCCGGCTGTAAGTCCCTCTACATGTACAAGAACCCGGATGTACAAGAACCCGTATGTAATGGAAAAACCCACACACACGCATTGCTAAAGGACCCGGATATAGGTCAACCCTAAAATACCCGGCTGTAAGTCCTCTACAAGAATGTAAACAAGTCCCCGGATGAACAGGTCAGTACATGCATTCCTGTCATTCAATATATTGTGCATTTACATACACCCACCCTGCCTCTCTCAGCAGGCCCCGATAAGCCCGGGACCGATATTACCCCTTTTGGATAGGGTTGATAGGGGTTTTCCCTATTTTAGGGTAAAGTCCGTGTTTCGCTTTTTATAGTTTCGGGGACAAATCCTCATTTTACATGCATCCACCCATGCACCCAGACCCCAATAAGCCCTGGGGACCGATATTAGCCCTTTGGGCTAGGGTTGATAGGAGTTTTCTCCTAGTTTAGGGGTAAAGTCCGTGTTTCGCTTTTTATATTTTGGGGACAAATCCTAAATGTACATACACCCACTCCCCCACCTTACCTGTCTCAGCAGGCCCCGATAAGCCAGGGACCGATATTAGCCCTTTGGGATAGGGTTGATAGGAGTTTTCCCTTATTGTAGGGTTAAAATCCGTGTTCCGCTTTTTATTTTTCGGGACAATTCCTAAATTTACATACACCCAGCCATGAGTGAATGGCCCTGGAGGAGCGCTTCACTTTGACACCTCACTCGACCCAATCAGTCCACTAGGGCCCCTGAAGATTGCCGAACATTCTCACGAAAACCCACGTATTTGGGACTACTTTCTGTCCGCGAAGGCAGACCGCATCACCGCCAAACCGCATCACCGCGGAGGAATCACCTAACATGTCTAAACATGATCCAATGTCAGATGATGGACGGGATGAAAGGATACAGGTCAGTACATGCTCAAGTGCACTCATTGACCAACCTTGCACCCCTCCTGACTAAAAGTGGTTTGGGCCGAGGTCAAAGGTCAATAAGGTCTTATCTCCTCGCTGTATACGATGAGAGGATACAGGTCGGTACATGCTCAAGTGCACTCATTGACCTTTGACCAACCTTGCACCCCTCCCGGCTAAAAGTGGTTTGGCCCGAGGTCAAAGGTCAATAAGGTCTTATCTCCTCGCTGTATACGATGAGAGGATACAGGTCGGTACATGCTCAAGTGCACTCATTGACCTTTGACCAACCTTGCACCCCTACCGAATAAAAGTGGTTTGGCCGAGGTCAAAGGTCAACTTGACGCTATCTGCTCGCTGTATACTACTAATGTTTCATAATTTAAGCTGTAATGCATTATAAAAGCAAAAAAATCCTAACTCTGAAGTCAGAAGTCGGAAGTTAGAAGTTAGAAGTTAGAAGTCAGAAGTCGGAAGTCAGAAGTCAGAAGTCGGAAGTCAGAAGTCAAAATGTAAAACTCTGAAGAACCCTCTCGGCTTTCGTAACATTGGGCTAAAAGATCCATTACTGTTTTAGGAAAAATAACGGTTATTAAAACCCTAGCATTACCAAAACTCAACCACCTACTCTTCACTAAACTTAGTCCATCAACAGGAATGCTGAAAAGAATCAAAACTATTTTATATCAATTTATTTAGAAGAAAAATGATCGAATCAAACGAACGCAGCTTATATTCAAGGACAGGGAAAATGTGGGATAAATATGCTGGATATTGAAGAATTTATGAAGACAATTAAGATATCACATGTTTTAGAAGATTGGTACAAACAGATTCAAAACATTTCAATATTTTACAGCACCAGCTGAAATTACCGTACTGCCTAGCTGAATGTGGCCCCAAAACATGGGGGAATTTCATGCAGTTGTTGGGATATGAACACCCATATCAAGTGGTACATGTATCTCAGTCAAAATGGAATAACGATTATATTAGAGTAGCTCATGAGCCAATATTTTATAAAAAATGGTATGAACATGAAGTAAGATTTATTAACGACTTGATAAATGAGAAAGGAGAATTTCTTTCATATACTGAATTTGAAGAAAAAAAATTGATTGTAAGACAAATGTTATAACTTTCTTAGGGGTGATCAAAGCTGTGAAAGCTTTTATGAAAATGCTCCCTTTTAAGTACGGTAAACTATAGAAAACCCGATTATACCCTATCCCATCGCAGTCTGGATAAAAAGAAGAAAGGGATGTAAACCTTTTTACGGAATATTGCAAGAGTCCGCCCAGCACGGAGAGGGCAGTGAGAACCCCGTCTTTCTGTAAGATCGTTTTTCTTCTGATCGTTGGGGTCTCGCTTTCTTACCAGGATAGGAATATCTTTGCCCTTTGTCCTTGTCGGAGAGTAGACTGAACTCAACACGATTGATACTGTGGTATATATGTGTTCCACCTGCATAGTCTGACTTGTCGAATTCAACGAACTCGGCCTACCTTGCCACTTCACGAGGTGATACGGCTGTGATACCAAGGCTAAGTCCGAGAATTCACCTTATTCTCGGGTCTGAATATGAGGTGCCGAGGGATGCTTTCCTGTAGAGTCATATGGTTGCTTTTTAGACGCCAGACGTCAATTGTTTTCACCTCTTGCATATCACTCCAGGTTAATAATTGTATATGGTAGGATTTTGCTGGTGGACAGTTAGTCCCCGAGGCCCGCCCTCTGTACATATCATTCGACAAATATACACAGGTTTATTGTTTTGGTGGGAAATGTAAGCCGTACGACGTCGGGCATTACAGGTATAGCTTTGATGTGTATTCTTATATTTACCAGGTTCAACCAATGTTGAGGTGTTTACTCCATCAGACGTCTTCGATGCTCATCGATTTCACATCAGATGAGTTATTTGTTTGAGCTGATCTGTGATCACAGCTAGCATATCTAATCCCGTTTAACCCTACCTGGCCTTTCCGCCTCCCTCTATTGTTTTTTTGCTCCTATCTCCGGAACGACAAAAAAATTGAGAGCTGAAACTCCGTGACTTTTTAGATTATCATACTGGGGTTGTTATGAGCATATTTGCATGACCCCCCGAGCAGCGGATCATGGGTAAACTCAAGATGGCGGCCATGTGGGGCACCAGAAAAGTGATGTTTTCGTCATATTACTTCAAAATTTTTGCTTTTCTGTATGGAAAAGTGGGTAAAACCTATTTTATTTCATATCAGATTATTATTTACTAATTTATCATGCAGTTTTTGCGAAGAAAAAACAAAGATAAAAAATTCGAAAATTCTGACCGAAAAATCGTCCAAAAATGCTCTTTTTGAAAATGACGTCACAGTGACGTCATCATGGCGGCCATCTTGGATTTTTTACTTTTTCTTGTAGACCTTGACCCAAAGATATAGTGTGGTAAGTTTCAGCACTCTAGCCTTGCGATAGCGAAAATATATAGGGGGGGGGGGGCACTTTCCGCCTCCCCCAGGCTGTGGTACACCCCAAATCGCCCAGGCCAGATAGGATTAAGCCGGTGCTCGGAGCCGTGTGGATACTTCAATCTCCACATGAACACTAACAATAAGAGCGCGGCTGAGATACTAAGGCTACGTCCGAGAATCCACCGTATTCACTGATCTGAAATTGAGTGAGTGAATAGAATTTAACGTCGCTTTCAACAATATTTCAGCTATATCACGACGAACCAACTAAGCACCACCCAGCCCAGTTGTGTTCCTGCTACTTCAAAGAAGAAATCTTTGAAGCAGCATGGAACCCACACACCCTCCATCCACCCTATAAGGCACTAAGGACAGCGCACAAGACACAGACAGGACGCTTACATGGTGCAATAAAGACAGATCTGAAATTGAGATGCATAGGGAAGCTTTCCTGTGGAGTCATATGGCTGCTTTTTAGTCGCCAGACGTCAGTTTATCTCAGCTCTTGCATAGCACTCCAATTTTTCTTGGCGTCGTTCGGTTGCAGTCCTCTGCAAATTGGGCTGTAATTTCTAGCTGTTCCCCTTGGAAATATACCATCGGGTAGCGAGGCAGGCCTTGTTTAGGGAATAAAGTTTTCATATGCGTGCATGCTCAATGGATATTTAACGCACGGTTAGTGTGGGAAACTTTATATTTTAGGGCAAGAACGAAACCCGCGTCCTAAAAATTATAAACTTTCCCACACTAACCCTACGTAAAATGACCATTAAGCACGCCTATGAAAACATTATTTCTTTTCTATTGCACTAAAGATTATAACGAAAGGTTGAAAAATATGGTGAACTTTGACAACCTTTCTTCCCTTTGTTGAAAAATGCCTCCCGTCTCACTTGACATCGTGTCAATATCAGTGGACGAGTTTATGTGGTCTTTCGAATGGGGAATGATTCTGTCTACTGACACGGGCTTTGTGGAACATACATGGTTATATGTCTATTTGTGTCGCTTTGTTAATCAATTTCATGATGGAAACAATTAAACTTGAGAAAGAAATTCCCTCTTGTAAATCATTATTTGTTTATTCGATTGCATGGAAGCAGACTCACCCGACTTGTGAAATAGAATCTATTAAAACGACACAGGTATTGTAGAATTGTTCTCAACGTTTTTATCACTCCAACTGGGAAGGTACCCGGTCTCAAACCTGCCCTTCACTTTACTGATACTCCTCCACTGAGATCTGAATACTTCGGTGATACGCAAGATTGTGAGATTGTGGCCATTCACGAGTTTCGGGAGCAAATCGACTTACCGCCCGGTTATCTTGAAATATATTTAGGTGAGGCCTTTGAACGTCCTATTGAAGTTCCCCACGGCGGAAGCATTGGTCTCGTTGTACGTATGAAAGAACACCTGGTTGTCAGGTCTTTGACATAAATTTTACGGAATTTGTTCCTCTTTGGGAATTGACATAGTTCTGGCTTTCCGAGTTTCTGTGTAGGCAGGAATAACTGTAGGCCTACGGATATATGGCCATAATGTACACATAATGGTCAAGATGCCCACGAATTGAAGGTTACTTAATCACTTCAAACAGAGATGCGACTCGGAATGCAGTTATAATATCCGTGACAGGTCGGATAATCCGAAGTCAGCTGTCGTCTATGTTGCATTTTCGATTGAATACTGCAAAATTGTTTTCAAAATAAATCATTAGAATACAAATAATGTAAACCATTACATTACAAATAATGATACTGTAAAAAAAAAAAAAAATGAAAACCTTCCCGACTAGTATCCTGAAAGTTAGTTAAAAACGATTTTAACAGATAACACGAAAATATAATACCCGACACATGGTTTTCTCAGTTCCGAACCAGTAGATCGTCGCCACGTGCTACTGCAGAGCATATTAGTCCGGGAGCCAAACCCCAGTTTGAGCCTTGACGTGGAAATGGAGTCCACCTAACGTTTTTTGATGGATTATATATCTCCTGTGTGTGCAGATTCAGAATCCGAATGATGCCAGCCTGGCATCCTTGGGGAAATCAAAATATCCAAGATGGCCGCCAGCACATTCAACATGACCGCTGTATAGCGCTTATATTGATCGCTATATGGAATTGAGCTATATATTTTTGGTTCACGAGTGCTCAAGAAATGGTGTATAGATTTATTAGTACTTCATACCACTTATAATACTACCTCCAGCTTATCTCAACAGTATTGGGGTGGAACTGACGTCTTTCTGCGTATGCGCAGTAGAAAAAGGGTATTTTAATGGACGTTTTGGGGCCGAGACGGACCCATATTGGGCGTACTGGGCTGTGGTAGGTGTCATCGTGAAGCTCTCGTGGAAGAGCGTCCGACTGGGCTAATGTGTCCTGCGCTTTCAACATTCTGCGCATGCGCAGACAGGGAATGCTGGGAAAATGGGCACTGGGAGGAACGTTTTTGGGTCGAGGTGAACCAATAGTGGTCCGATTGGGCCGTATTTGGTATCAGTTCGAAGCATTCATGGGGACGCATTCAATTGGATGGGTTGTAAGGTGGAACTGACATCATTCTGCGCATGCGCAGAAAAAAGGTTATTTGAATAGACGTTTTGGGGGCGGGACGGACCAATAGTGGAGCGATTGGGCCATAAGAGGTGTCATCGTGAAGCTCTCCTGGGGAACCATCCGACCGGGTTACTGTGTCGTCCGGTTTCAACATTCTGCGCATGCGTAGTCTGGCCGTAGTATAGAAAGCAGGCATTTTGGGGTTTGTGGGGGTCTGTTGTGTGATTGTGGGACCATCCCTAGTCTTAATAGGCCGTGTAGGCCGGGTGTCAGCTTGAAGGTCTCGTGGTGTAGACCACAACTCGAGGGATGTTCACGTCATCTGTGACGTCATCATAATAAGAGTGGTAGCGAGAGCGGCCATTCTGGTGGGTGTAAAGGTAGGTGTTTGGGGTGGAGAAGGACCATCCGTGGTCCAAATGACCAGTAACGCGTGCCCAACGCCCGGTGGTGGTGGTAGTGTCTGTACATATAGGAATTTACACGCTACACGTGTCCCTCATCAGTTCGGGATGACGAATGGTATGGTTTTTGTTGGAAGTCATGGCGGAGTGTCCATTGTGAGTGCGTGTGTGTGTGAACATTGAGCTTAGTTACCCGTCTCTCTTTTGGAAGACATGGAGGCTCTGGAAAGAGCCGTTCTTTTCTGTCGCTGTAAGACAGAACTGTCATTGCCACAGCATCAGGGTCAATAGGGAAAAGATCATTGTGAGGACAACGGGTAGTCGCTGGTTCAAGCGTGAGCGCTCGTGATCCATAGTCCGGGCATCAAGAATTGCTGTCATAGTCCAGTAGTAGAGAGTGATAGCACACCTCAAGGATCGCTTCTGTGAGCTCTTCCAGGATCTGGCATCGCCCCTTGTTTTCGTCGCCATCTCCAAAGATGGACCGAACCACTGCTCGGTAACCCGTGAGTAAATTAACCACGATCGCATGCTGTACAATGCTAGTCGCATAGGAATGGGTCTCAGTCATGGCTCTGCAACAGTAGGAATGGGGGTGTGTGGTCCAGAGGGATGCACTTTATAGACGATATCACACATGCGCAGGTCGGGAATTGTGGGAAAAGCCAGATGAGAGAACAACAACAAGGATGACAGGTCATTCATGTTATTATCCCCACCAGCACATCATACCCACGCTGGGGGAGCCACGTTGGGTATGTTTACAATTCTCGTACGCTCTTGTCCAATCAGAAGCCGTCGTTTGAGAAAGTTCAATCTTCGGTCAGGGTCGCTCTTGGACTATGCGTCTTCGAGCAGTCCAGGATACCATTGAAGCAGCATGTTTTGAAATAGTTGTTTGCGCATTCTGCTTATTTTTCAGGGCCTTGGTAGGTACTAACCCCATATCCTCTTTCAAATGACGTTTTATGCTAGAGCGTTAAGGTCACCCAAGAGCTTGGTCTTCATGATGGACCTTTGCGTGGGATCGCCTTTCATTTCAAGCGGCATCAGGCTATACCATTCATAGATGACCAGGGCTATTTTTCTGATGTTAGGGCGCATTTGGATGTACCCATGAATGAGTTGAGAGCTTCCGCAGCTGTTGGAGATTGGAGCTCTTGCGTTAAAACGGGCGTTTGGCACGCCTCAATCTCGGAGCTCCGAGCTCTTGGAGCTCGGAGCTCGGAGCTCTTGGAGTTCATATATGTCAGCATTTTGAAAGCCAAGGGTGATTGAGGTAACCAATAAATTCAACGCTTTATATTTCAGAGAGATGGGCATATTTTAACCGTATCTGGCCTGGGCGATTTTGGGTGTACCGCAGCCTGGCCCCCCCCCCCCTATATATTTTCGTTATCGCTAAGGATAGAAGGCTAAAACTAACCACACTATATCATTGGGTCAAGTTCTACAAAAAAATGTAAAAAAAATCCAAGATGGCCGCCTTGATGACGTCACTGTGATGTCATTTTCAAAAAGAACATTTTTGGACCATTTTTTGGTCAAAATTTTCTAATTTTTTATTTTTGCTTTTTCTTTGCAAAAACTGCATGATAAATTAGTAAATAATAATCTGTTATGAAATCAAATAGATTTTACCCACTTTTCCAAACAGAAAAGCTAAATTTTTGAAGAAATACGACGAAAACATCACTTTTCTGGTACCCCACGTGGCCACCATTTTGAATTTACCCATTATCCCCTACTCGGGGGGAGGGGTCATGCAAGTAGGCTAAAAATGACGCCAATATGATAATTTAAAAATTCAAGAAGTTTCAGCTCTCAATTTTTTGTCAGTCCGTAGATAGGAGCACAAAATCATCAGGGGGGCGGAAAGTGCCCCCCCCCCCCCAGGCCAGGTAGGGTTGAAGAGTCAACGCCGGCCGTCTTGAATAATCTTTCCTGTTTTCGCCAAATTGTTGTGTGACGTATGTACTGATTGAATATATCCCAAATTTATAGTCAAATATTTCACATCAGTGATCGAGATCATCCATGCGACAATTCAGCATGACATAATAACCAGGAAATGCCTCATGGCGGCCATCTTGGATATTTCGATTTCCCCAAGGATGCCAAGGTGGCATCATCCGGTTTCATGATCAGCGCATCGAGGGGATATAGAAACCATCAAAAAACATTAGGTGGACTGTATTTCCAGGTTTTTGGACCTGCTCCCGGACTATATGTACATGATCTAATAGGCTCAAATTCCTGCTCCGTAAACGCCCCCACCCGCCTAATTATTTTTCTTACCCCTCGAGCTAGGGGGCTGAAACTTACCACACTATACCCTTGGGTCAAGCTCTACCAGAAAATGAAAAAATCCAATATGGCCGCTTTGATGACGTCATTTTTAAAAACGGCATTTTTTGGTCGATTTTTCAGTCAGATTTTCCGAATTTTTTATTTATGCAATTTCTCAGCAAAAACTACATGATAAATTAGTAAATATTAATGTGATGTGAAATAAAACAGTTTTTGCCAGCTTTTCATCGTGGAAAAGCAGAAATTTTGAAGAAATAAGACAAAACATCACTTTTCCGGGACCCCACGTGGCCGCCATCTTGAATTTTCTCATGATTCTCTGCTCGGGGGGTCATGCAAATAGGCTCAAAATGAGCCCAATATGATAAGATATAAAGTCACGGGGTTTCAGCTCTCCATTTTTTGTCGTTCCGGAGATAGCGCAGAAAGTTTGGGGGTGGGGCATTTCGACCCCCCCTCCCCCCCCCCAACCAGGCCAGGTAGGGTTAAGGGAGATTTATCCTAGAGACTGTGAACTTGCTTCATAAATCAATGTTCACAGGATCTACAGCACCCTGAATTAGATGGATTTTCCTACACAAGTAGTATATAAACCGTAAATTCTACCGAAAAAGAGCGCCGATCGGGAACCCTCCAAATAAGGTAGAATCGGTCTTTTATGACATGCAGGAGTGTGAACATGATAGGACATGTACTGAAGTGTGACGTCATGTATGACGTCATTTCCGGTCTGCGTCAATCGGGCGTGTATATTCCTCCGCGGTGATGCGGTCTGGCGGTGATGCGGTCGCGGAAGAAAGCTTCCGCGGAGAAAAAGTAGTCCATAGACTTGAAATACGCTG
Source organism: Hanleya hanleyi (assembly GCA_036873755.1). NCBI lineage: Eukaryota > Metazoa > Mollusca > Polyplacophora > Lepidopleurida > Hanleyidae > Hanleya > Hanleya hanleyi. Next base: position 40,780 of record JAVTVY010005356.1, read on the forward strand.
CATGGTCCGATTGGGTCGAGTGAGGTATCAAAGTGAAGCATTCGTGAAGGGGCATCTGATGGGCTGGGTGTGAGATTGAAATTTCGGCATTCTGCGCATGCGCGGTGGCCAAAGGGTATGAAAATAGACGTTTTGGAGCTAGGGGAGTCCCTAATGGACCAATGGGGTCATATGAGGTATCAAAGTGAAGCATTCGTGAAGGAGCATCTGATGGGCTGGGTGTGGGGTTGAAATATCTGCATTCTGCGCATGCGCAGTGGCCAAAGGGTATGGAAATAGACGTTTTGGGATCTGGGGGAGCCCCTAATGGGCCGATGGAGTTGTATGAGGTATCCATGTGAAGCCTATGTGAAGGGGCATCC
>JAVTVY010005357.1:0-38703 GCA_036873755.1 Hanleya hanleyi
AGGAGATCGTCCATATAGTGTTTGGTGAATGAGAAGGAACGGACTTTGAAATGGTTATGCTTTGACAATCTCTGCATATATGCTGTTGGTATATAGTATTGCCGAATTTCACACGCACATTGTTTTTGAGAAATTCAAGCCTTTCTATAAACAAAGAAACTTCACTAGAACGATATGCTTTACGGGCAGTAGATCTGAAGAAAGCCTTGTCTTCTGACATTAACATACCGGTGACCAGTTTTATTGAACACCGATATTATTAATAAACTAAGGTGTTCAATAACAGTATAGGGACTCTAGTTCTTTCGTATTTTTAGTTTTAGTTTTCAAGTATACAAATGTATTCCACATCTGAATTCCTCCAAAATGTTTTTGCCTGTGGACAGAAGTTGAGTTGTAGAAGTTCCGGAACCAGCTAAAAACGTTTCGATCAAACCCATGATCAGGCGATGTAGAATGGGCCATACACGATTAACTCTCGAACATTTACTAAACAAAAGAGCAAGTCCCAAGATGTATTCCATGACATGAAGATCTCACGGTGAAACATATTCTTATCGAATGCATAGATTTTACGATTGTGAGAGATGCTTTTTATCGAGCGACTACTTTGGAGGATCTTTTTAGTCGGGTGAAGGAGGATTGCATCTTGGGTTATTTGAGAGAAATCGGTTTGTTACATAAGTTTTAGTGTGTTACTATGTTTTAATGTGTTGGATTACTAAGTTAGTAACTTGAGTACTTAGAATTTTGTTTGATCGTCGCTATATAGCTGAAATATTGCTGAACGCGACATTAAACCTTACTTCTCTCTCTCTCTCTCTATAAATCTAGTTATGTATAGTGTTTTATGAATTATGGGGATCCAGTACAAATTTGATATATCGGTATGAGTGGTAGGAAGGGAATACCTCTTCCTTACGAAATCGTTTTTGTTTGTTATAAACTCGACACAGAAGCAGGTAAAATCGCTGTACTCAACTCTTTAACCAGCACCTGGTAAAAGTAATATTTACAGATAATTATTATATTATTTGCGGCCTAGCCTGTTGGATCAATAACGAATTTAATTTCTAGGTGTGTAAGAACTTCTGGCACCTTGATTCCTGCCACTGTTTGTTTGCCAGGTTTCTATCCATATTGCCGATATTATCGACAACCTTGCCATTGGCAACATTCTACCGCTCAGCGAGTACTGTATGCTCTACTATTTCTCCTTTCGACCACTCAACAAAGTACGGTTCAAGTTCGCTAATGTTGTGAACGTGCGCTTAATCGCAATGACAATTTGAGCTACTGACTGCTCCCAAACTACCACACTAGTTGAACGCTGACCGCTCCCCAGTGACGTCGACAGACTTCCGCCAGCGTTTCAAACAGAGAGAACAGCGGAGTGCGGTGCAACCGTAAATCTTTGTTTTCTTGAGATAGCCGAACTGTTATACACCCTGCGAAGATCCACTCTTCAGGTACATTATATAGATTATTATGAGAGTGAAATTTAGTGATGAATAATCTGCAAATTGATATATTTGGATCAAACTCGAACTTCATTTCTGTATTTTCCGCCTTTCGGATGGAACAGTCCATTATGTCATTAGGGGTGAAAGGTCATTGTGTCTTGTAAGTTGTTTTATGATTGGAATTACACCGTTGAATCGAATGAATCAAAGATATCATTTCATAATTGACTTAATGTATTTGAATTATGTGACTTCTTGACATAAAACACAGATTATGAGCTTATTGTGCATACATGTACACGAACATACACTCATGCGTTTGTTTATGTAATTGATTCGCTCACATTGTCCAGCCTTATGGAATGGATTGTTTCATTTAGGTCCAATTCAGTGCCTAATATTCCCTGAGAGTTATGAGAGTTTTATATACTTACAGTTCTATTGAAACTGCATCAGTTTGATCGGATTTTATACTTACCGTTATGTTCACATCTTGGTTATGGTTCAAGCTAGACCAATTTCTTTTTCATAGAATTAATTTCATGTAATCGTTTATGTCGAGTTGATATGATTATGAAGGATCGATTGGATAGTAATTGATTTGATGTTAAATTTGATTTGATTAGCGCTTTGAATAACGTTCTAGGGTTAACGTGGTATATGTACATGTATACTTACCGTTCTATGGATGACCAAAAGCGTCACATATTTTACACCTATATTTAGCTGAGTGACGCAGTACTACCGGTCTATTATGTTATATTACGTCTATTACGTTTATATCAGACATGTAATGTGGAATTGTTCTCTAATTCTGATTTATTTCTGTAACATTGCAGAACACACACCAACTCTGTGATTATGATTCGCTGAATCGTAAATACAGTTGTTACAAGAAATCTTCGTCGTTGGGTTTTGTGTTGGTCCATTTCGCCCTTGTTACACCATAGTTCTGAAGAGAGACGGCCTAGAGTGTCGACCTAGCAGACAGTGTAAGGCCTACAAGCTTGTGGTGATTGTGGTTGAAATCGGGACTGTGAAAAATGTCTCAGGACGGTGAAATCGAGCTGGAGAATGCGGAGTTTGGCGGTGAGGCTCCAGAGGGGGGCCAAGCAAGTGCTGTAAATGGGATCCGAGGCTCCGAGTCGCACCAAAATGGTGATGATCACGTACCAGTACTGAACTTAGATGAAGACCGAGCAAATACGATCAAGGCTCGAAGACGACAACTCCGTGGGAAAATAACGCGGTCGATCAATCGCTTACGAGAAGCTATGGAGGGTCGGGCAATTAACGAGCGGAGACTTCAAAGGGAGATGACTGAGATACGAAAGGACATCTCCGTCGTTTGTGACTTACACAGTGAACTGTATGATCATGTGCCTGATAGCGAATATATTAGACTAGACAATTGGGAGGCCAGTTTCTCAAATGACAGACACGCTTTCGAGGAAAAGGTGGAAGACTACCTAGCCTCTCTTACGAATTCCGACACAGACCGTGTTGATAACACGGAACATGGGGCTACGGGAATTTCCAGGCGTGAGAGAGTCGTGACTAGAAGTATGACTGCACAAAACGCTTCCGCGATCATCAGAAAAGACTTTGCTGTAGGTTTAGGTTTACAGGGCAAGCGTGAACATTTGGAACTATCAGTAGTAGGTGGTGAGAGGCTAGATCAAAGCGACAGCCGAAGGGTGAAATTTTGGATTTCTCCAGTAAGTGGCGGGGCCGAATATGAAATAGAGGCTCATGAGATTGACAAGACTGTTGTTAGTGTGCCCCCACTAGACAGACCATGGTTAGCCTCATTTCCACATCTAGCCGATCTCGAGTTCTCCCACAAGGCAGGTCCGATAGACCTTATTCTCGGTATTCAGTATAGCCATCTCCATGTGGATCTGGAGACCCGACAGGGATTGCCCTTCGAGCCTGTCGGAAAGCGAACTGAGTTAGGATGGATTGTAATGGGAGCAGATAGTGGCAAAGAGTCTACAATTGCTTCAGTCAGTTTTGTCCAGAAGTGTCCGGACATGGAAGCATTCTACGACCTGGAAACTCTTGGGGTACGTGCTCCAGATTGTTCTTGCCCAGAAAGGGTAATCTCCCGTGACAACAAGAAGGCTATGGACATGTTTGAGACTTCCTGTCATAAGGAAGGAAGTCGTTTCGTGATTGGGCTTCCATGGAAGCGAGACCCAACCTTGCTTCCAGACAACTATCCACTGGCAGAAAAGAGATTGTTGTCTCTTGAAAGGAGCTTGTTGAGAAAACCAGAGAAAGCCAGCCTGTACAACAAAGCAATGGACGAATATATAGAGAACCAGTGGGCGGTTCCATTGACAGCTGAGGAGCTGGAAGCCGAGACAAAGCCTGTATATTATCTGCCGCACCATGGGGTGCATCGACCAGACAAGCCAAGCACGCCGCTTCGAGTGGTTTTTGATCCAGCCTGTACATACAAAGGAACTTCTTTGAACTCATTCCTTCACAAAGGTCCATGCCTCATAGGAGACCTTCTCGGTGTCTTAATTCGGTTCAGGGAAGACAATGTTGCTTTCGTTGGAGACATTTCAAAAATGTTTCTACAAATCCTCTTGACCAATGAGGATTCACAGGTGCACAGATTTCTGTGGAGATCTCTGGTGACAACTACACAGCCAACGATCTATCGCTTAACCCGAGTGACGTTTGGTGATAAGCCATCACTGGACATGGCGAGCTTCATCATGTTGAAGCTGGCAGATGAATTCAAGTTGAGGTTTCCAGAGGCTGCTGCGATTCTTCAGAGAGATCGTTATGTGGACAATCTAATCCATTCTTGTGGGTCACCAGCTCAAGCGGTTGAGCGAATGGAAGGCTTGAATGACATCCTGGCGAGTGGCAGCTTCCGGATTAAGGAATGGTTCTGTTCGTCGGAGGAAGCGGGTATGCACATGAAAGAGGATAAGCCATGTGCCATGTCGACGGGTCCTTCTGGGGCCGAGAACCAGCAAGATTTGAAGTCGGTTCCAGGCATTGCTGTTGACAAACAGGATAACGTGTTTGCTGGGATCCGAGCTCCGATACACTCTGCTTTCAAGTCAAGGACTTTGAGCCAGATATACTTACCAAGAGGACTGTGCTTTCCAAACTCTAGCTTATGGCGCCGTAGCATACCTTCTGTGGCCTACTCCAGATGGGCCAAGTGTTCGACTGGTGTCTGTCAAGTCAAGAGTCGCTCCAAGAGAGGCTACTATCCCTAGACTGGAGCTAATGGCTGCAATGATAGCTTCGAGATTAGCCAAGACAATACACAATGAACTCAAGGAGAAACCTACTGTGATCCTGTGGTTCGACTCCCAAATCGTTCTCCATTGGTTCCAATCTGATTCGATCACATTGAAGGCTTTTGTTGGGGTAAGAATCGCAGAAATCCAGTCGACGTGGAGTTCTTCGAGTTGGAGATTTGTCCCCACCCATCTCAATCCAGCAGATGACTTAAGCAGGGGTGTGCGAGTCGAGGAAATAGGCGGACGGTGGATGAACGGACCGGATTTCCTTCAGCGACCAAAGTCAGACTGGCCTGAACAACCACCATTTCGAGCACCATTAGAGGATGTTGAGCTAAGAAAGCCCAAACCTATTTGCACAACTCAGAAGGTTGCAGCGCCAATTGATTGTCGGACATTTTCTGATTGGGAGAGGCTCTTGAGGGTAACCTCTTACTGTCTACGATTTGTGCATAATCTGAAGTGCAAACTAGTTGACCCCTCGGAGATGATGAAAGGCGATCTCTGTGTCGAGGAAATTAGTGAAGCTGAGAACTTCTGGATTCATGCAGCTCAGGCAGAAATCAGTGACTGGACTGATAGATATCGGGATCTGGCTCCATTCATGGAGAATGGAATCATCCGTGTTGGTGGCAGACTTGGGCGGTCGACTTTGCCATTCGAGCAGATCCATCCAGTGATACTTCCTGCATCAAACCAGGTCTCAAAGTTGATTTTTCGGGATATTCATTATCGTCAGGGACATCCAGGTTCGGAAAGAACATTATCTGACAGCAGGCGCAAATACTGGGTCGTAAAAGGTCGCAACATGGTCGGAGAGATCATTAGAAACTGTGTTATCTGTCGCAAGATGCGGCAACCACCCCATGCGACTTTAATGGCTGACCTTCCCGCTGAGAGATTAATGCCTTTCTCGCCGCCATTCACGACTACCGGAATTGATTTATTTGGACCCTTCAACCTAAAATATGGGAGGAATAAGACAAGCAAAGCCTGGGGCGCTGTGTTCACATGTGGAACAACTCGTGCTGTTCACCTTGAAATTGTTGACGGTGCATCCACACAGGCCTTTCTTCAGGCATTACGCCGCTTCGTTGCCAATCACGGATGGCCAACGACGATTATATCGGACAACGGCACGTCATTTGTAGGAGCCCAAAATGAACTGCGAAGGCTTTTCCAAGAAGGTAGAAGTTGTATTCATGATTTTGCCGTGCTTCATAGAGTAAAGTGGATATTTATCACGTCGCTGAGCCCCCACCAGGGAGGGTTTTACGAAAGTATGATAAAGCAGGTCAAGCAAGCTCTACAAGTTGTGGTCGGCCAACAAACGCTCACATGGAATGAAATGACAACGATGTTTGCAGAGGCAAAATGTCTAGTAAATTCAAGGCCATTGGGGTACAAGTCTAACGACCCAAATGACCCACAACCTTTGAACCCAAACCACTTTATTCTTGGTCCAGCCTCGGCAGAAGTTCCTCAAGGCCCATATGAGGAATCCAGAATCTTAAACAAGAGATTCGAATTTGTACAGTCGTTAGTGACTCAATTCTGGAAGAGATTTGTACGGGAGTACCTTCCAACCTTGATGCGCAGGTCAAAGTGGGTGCTGAAAGGACGGCAGTTGAAAGTCGGAGACGTAGTCTTGCTAACAGATCCGAACGTCGCACGGGGAAAATGGGATCTTGCTCGTATTACAAAGGTGTTTCCTGGCCACGATGGTATCGTAAGAAACGTCGAGCTACAGACAAAATCTGGCATCTACAGGCGATCCATTCAGCGGTGTTGTCCCGTACTGGAATCTACCGACGACTAGCTCCCAACATTTTGGGCCCGGGAGGATGTTGTGAACGTGCGCTTAATCGCAATGACAATTTGAGCTACTGACTGCTCCCAAACTACCACACTAGTTGAACGCTTACCGCTCCCCAGTGACGTCGACAGACTTCCGCCAGCGTTTCAAACAGAGAGAACAGCGGAGTGCGGTGCAACCGTAAATCTTTGTTTTCTTGAGATAGCCGAACTGTTATACACCCTGCGAAGATCCACTCTTCAGGTACATTATATAGATTATTATGAGAGTGAAATTTAGTGATGAATAATCTGCAAATTGATATATTTGGATCAAACTCTTGTAAGTTGTTTTATGATTGGAATTACACCGTTGAATCGAATGAATCAAAGATATCATTTCATAATTGACTTAATGTATTTGAATTATGTGACTTCTTGACATAAAACACAGATTATGAGCTTATTGTGCATACATGTACACGAACATACACTCATGCGTTTGTTTATGTAATTGATTCGCTCACATTGTCCAGCCTTATGGAATGGATTGTTTCATTTAGGTCCAATTCAGTGCCTAATATTCCCTGAGAGTTATGAGAGTTTTATATACTTACAGTTCTATTGAAACTGCATCAGTTTGATCGGATTTTATACTTACCGTTATGTTCACATCTTGGTTATGGGACAGAAGTCCAATTGATAAGCTATATTTCAAGCTAGACCAATTTCTTTTTCATAGAATTAATTTCATGTAATCGTTTATGTCGAGTTGATATGATTATGAAGGATCGATTGGATAGTAATTGATTTGATGTTAAATTTGATTTGATTAGCGCTTTGAATAACGTTCTAGGGTTAACGTGGTATATGTACATGTATACTTACCGTTCTATGGATGACCAAAAGCGTCACATATTTTACACCTATATTTAGCTGAGTGACGCAGTACTACCGGTCTATTATGTTAAACCTGATCGTTTATATCAGACATGTAATGTGGAATTGTTCTCTAATTCTGATTTATTTCTGTAACATTGCAGAACACACACCAACTCTGTGATTATGATTCGCTGAATCGTAAATACAGTTGTTACAAGAAATCTTCGTCGTTGGGTTTTGTGTTGGTCCATTTCGCCCTTGTTACACCAGCTAAGAAGGATCTTTTGGTCGACCATCAGATTGATATTTCTCGGCTCTCTATATGTTGGTCCCTTGATCAAGAGTATTTGAAGGCCAATATTAAACAGAAAAAAAACAAGTTTACCAGTCACAATACGCCTACATGATTTACAGATCAATGTCGACGACGTGTATTCGTTCCAGGCAAATTTGTTTGATGGTTTTAGAGTAATTAATATATTACTAGCTATTGACGTAGCATAGTGCTAAGAAATAAATACGACTCCGTGAATTTGAAATAATTGGGTACAGCATTGCGGACCTCTGGGTCACATGGAATTATGGGGATTTCTTTTATGTCCGGTGCTTTCTCCAAAAAAGTTTTGAGAATAGCCTATCTTAGGGTGTTACGATTATTTTCACTGGACAACATAACGAAAATACGCTATATGTTGACATATTTTAGTTAGGATTAATGGTATTTTGTATTCGGATGACACAGTCTGACCTTTTTTGGTAACTGATTTAGTATCCTCGGCGGTTTTTGAAATGAGGAGAGAGGCCTTATTCACAACGGGCTCGCAAGGCCCAAGAGAAAATTAATACACTTAGCTTCATCGTAGGGGACAAGTTAGTACGCTAGTATGTGACGTCCCATCAGACCCTGGCCGGACGTCAATACTTGTTACGTTCAGGATGCTGTGCACTGTTTCATATTAAAAAGGATCTGAGGTGTCACAGAGTGAAATTCCCGTCCAGAAAATGTCATTTTCTTTGATTCCATTGATATAAATTCAGCCTACAGTTTGACAGAAAATCAGAATAAACGAATCTATAAAAAAAAAATGATCAAGTTTAGTGCAAGAGAGTTGATGAGGTCATGCACGTGGGATTGCAGTTCTTAGTTTGACGCCATCCTAGTAGCCACAATAGAGAGAAAGAAATACAGAAAACGAGCTGGAGATGTTTTTGGACGGATTTGGAAGCTAGAAGTCATTTGACAAAGTTAAATAGATAGTAGATCACAACATCTCATTTGCGTAGTGAATACCTCAGCCGTTGTGTATTTTGCCGAAAATCAACGCACATTTGAGTGTTGTTGTGGTTGTAGAACTGTGTGACAGGTCAGTTATGATATAAACAATCTCATAACCCCTACAAGGCCATAGGGAGGCATGTTTCCCTGACAAACGTTCTACACTATCTCGGAAATTTGAGACCTAACACTCCATAACTTGAAACCAATTCTTATTGGGTTCATTTTGAGCCAATTTGCATACCCCTCGGAGCGGAGGATCAAGGGTAAATTCAACATAGCGGCCATAAGGAAGTGACTGAAAAGGTGCATTTTCGTCGATTTTCTGCAAATGCTTACCTTCCTGCCCTTAAATGTACCCAAGACACATACACAAAGCGAGTTAAAATTTTGAGGTCATTACATATCACAGAGAGATCTCCATGACCGTGGCAGTGCCACATATTAGTCATAGATACTGCTGAACTTTCATTAAAAGCAAAGTAAATTTGAGTTCATTCAATCCGGATAATGAGATGTGCCAAGACCGTTTTCTGACCCTAAATATTCTCGTTTTCCTTGTAGCTTGAATATATCGCCCTGTATCTAGAATCCTATTCCATATTCCAGCGTTAGCACCAAATTCAACAAAAACAAACAACACTCATAGTATACAAGTATCCTGCAAGAGAGGAGCGATCAACACTTTTCAATGATGTCGGCAAGACCTCATAATGTTCCAAAAGTATCAAATCCGTATCGATGATCAGTATTCTTAATCCATATGATTTTCGTTGTAAAGTCGTTATCCAGAGAATGAGGTATCTCAGTCACGCTTTGTGTCTGTTCATATGAACACTATCAGGATCTTGAAGTACATGGGTTCATACGGCCCCTAGCCCCGGATAAGCGGAATTAGACACAAGTTACGAAACGTAACGATAACAATTTTGCACGCTGCGTCCGTATTTGCTATCGGCATTCGATATGTATCGCCAAATTTGAGAAAATTTGAATGGAGTCACTTGGTAGTATAGTCCTGTTTCATAAGTTTCTGTAATAATGTTTCATGACGTTGATTAAAATCGTCACTTTTAACAAGGATCTATCAAATGCTACTAGGCGAGATTTGTATACGCCATATGCAGGTCCATTGCTGTCCAGAAAGGGATAGTTTGCGATGTCGAATTCATCACTTTTGTCGTAAAGTCGACGAGAGATGAGGCTCGCTTCATTTTTATAGAGATATAGGTCCAAATATGGTGTGCCTCTATGTCCGTCTGTAGTTTCCTTCAAATCCAGTGAAGATGGATATATATCGTTCACATCCTTTATGATATAGCGATTATCCACCGCGAGAAAATCGTCTATATAGCGTTTGATGTATGAGAAGGAATGGGCTGTTGAAACTCTTCAAGATAATCAGTGAACTAGGGAGTTTCTCGTCTTTCTTTTCACCAGATAAAGTAACAGTATGAAACAGAAATGACGGAAATGTTATCTAAGGTTATAGATGATATGATGTAGCAGGAGAGATATGATTGGAAAAATAATGCTGCTCGACTCGTATATACATCTTTAGGCAGAGTTGTTCGTAGCATTTTAAGATGTTTCACTAGAGATATTCCTAAGCGATTATGAAATTTGGTGTTACGGCGTTAATTATTCCTATGATATATCGTCACTCCAGAAATTTGGGTACTATTCCACGAAAATGGCGATGAGGATACATCCACGTTCCGGTATGGTTTCATGAATTCAGAACTCGCACTTGTCTGACATTTCTAACCGTATTGAAGTACTTCCGACAAGCTTTTCGGTAACAAACAATCCTCCCTATCTTATTCTTTTGATTTTGCGAATTATACGCCAGATCTAATCATTTCTGATTAGACAGATGAGTGAGAGGAAAGGGAAAATAATATCTGATTTCCTCTAAGTTTTACAGGGAACTATCATTATTCAGCAATCTGAATACCACGTCCGATTGAAGAGCCGACTAATCCAAGTGGTGTTTTGTTACGCTACTTGGTGGTCGGATATTAGACGGACGAGTAGACTGCAAAAATCACACGGATGACAAGATGAATATGTATCAAATGCGCTTCAGGATTAGGTATTTCTTCACTAGATGAGATTGTGAATCCGAGCGGTATTGTCATCAGCTTTTATTGTCACTCTCTTGAAATTCTGTCTATGAGATGTAGAGGTGATCATTGACCTAGCCTGTTAAACCTACCCAGGCTGGGCGATTCGAGGCGGATTATAAAGAAAAACGACAAAAACAAAAGATTTCAGTCACACCCTCATGGCCGCCATGCTGAATTGAATCCTGATCGTAAGGTTAGGTCAGTGAAAACTGTTGACCGCTTCTCTTTTGCAGGAAACAAGCCTATGTTTATGTATACTATGATTGTCTTTTTGAATTTGATGCTAATACTGTTTGGAATATGGAATAGGTCTTTGGATTATGGACGCGGATATTCTCTAATGGACGACGGCTAAATTATGAATGACGGACCAGGCGCTTGTAATTGTATTTCGGAAATAGTGTAGAAAGCGTGCTGGGAAATCATGGACCTGACCCTATATATACCAGGTCGGTATTGCGTGGCCAGGTCCAGATACGATGGCCCCTGACTCCTACATCTGGCGGACCATCGGTCCATATCATAACACTCTCCTACCAATCACGTATTAATTGCCTTTGAATTAACTTATTTCAACCGAAGGTAATCCAAATTTTAGAACAGGTTCATTCCGACTCTCAGGAAAATGATATTTCTACTCGTGCATTGGAAAAAGGGAGAAAAATGACTGTAAATCTAATAGTTCGGCACACAAAACCCGATAGTGTATTGCGAGTTCACATCGTTTTGGCTTCCGAACCAGTAAATGTTGGCATTGAATATTTAGAAGGATGCGTATTGGTGCGGTGGGGCGAATCGAGACGTTGCCTTGTCAGAACTGGGAAAGCACTTTTGATTTCTGGTGCAATATTCCGACACGAATAACTTTTCATGTGGACTACTAACAGTGTTGAACCATGATTGCTGGGACATGTTCTCATGTTGCATTTTATTGCTTCAATCTAAATGAATATGGAGATGAAATATCCAAACCTCAAATTGTATGGATGCTATTGATTCCTGTTGGCTGTATGACCAGAGCTTTTATAATTGAGATAACCTACTATCGATTATAATTTCTAGTTTGGGTTCTTTTTTCGATACATTCAGAAACATAATGAAAACGCTAACTTATAATTGGAAGAAAGTGGTCGGCTTACCTTGTATGACCGATTTCTCTCTCTCTCTACAGCATGAACTGGCGCAAATATCCCCTGGAGTTGCTGGTGCTCGACCGTTTGAGTCCAAACTAGATCTCCTGTCTCCTGCACTAGATCTCTCCTGAATGTGCGAAGTATATGTGTTGAATACTTTGTGAAATATTTTATATACTTTCCCACAAACCTGATATACGACATGCGCAGTGACGAAACATGGTAAAACAGGAAACTTCATAGTCTCATACCGCTGATATCAAAATCATCATTAAAGAGAATCATTAATGCAGCTGATTTGGTCGCATATCTTAACATGAACCCTATACCTTGACTGGATGGGAGACGCGGCTTTACTCCAAAGACTAATCCCCTTCCTAGCCCCACCCCTGGACTATGCTCGCCGCCAGCAACTCGTATGCTGTATTATCACCCCGGCCTGCTGCCATGTTCAATAATCTGAACAATTTCTCGAATAATTTTACCAAAAATCTCATAGTTGACATTGGGTTTAAACATCACAGAGGATACTATGCGTATAGGTTCCATCATCTAACAAGAAAACGTTTAATTATATGTAGATATCTCGCGTTTTTACCGCTATATGCAAGACACGTCATCCACGTGTGTTTTGAGTGTTAGTACGAAAAGTCTTATTGTACCACACCCTATAGTAGTGAGCGTACGTTAACGCCCGCCCGTCCGCGCCTAATTTAGGGCTTCTTGGCCCTAGTGAAATAGATAGAAGCTCTGATCGGTCTACATATCCCATGGAATAGACACTAATTCATCGAAATAAAGCGACGCCCTTCAACGTGCATCGTTACGCCATAGCCATTGTTTCAAGGCCAATGGCGTAACGCCTTGGTGCCCTATCCTAGAGAAATGTATACGTTGGCATTAATGCTGTATCTTAGCGCCCTGTCGTAAAGGTTATGACAAATACCCCATGCACATTTTGCATGAAAACAAAGAGAAGTTATGTAAACAACACGTTCATATATTTTCAACGAAAAGTGACATAAATATGGACATTTTAACACAATCAACATATTTGTAATCTCGACCACACCGTCCGTTCCAACTAAGTGTACTTCAGATATTGAGGGAATTGACCAGCTTGGTTGGTTAGCGAAAAGTTTATATCATTTTCCTACAAACAATCGAGTTTATCAGTTTCCATCCGATTAGCACCTGTTTCGAGAAATCTGAAATAAAAATTTCATGTTACAGATATCAAAACAGGAGATAATTTTACACCCATCTCGTTAAGATCGGCAAACTTAATTCCCCTCGACATTTTCACATAAAGTGTAACGTCATATCAGGTCTTTGAGACGCGATGCACATGGCCTCGTGTTTTATTCATTCTGAGACATGGTTATAGTTTGTAGAATGTTCAATCACGATCCTGTGCCCTCAGTGTTTACGTGCGTGCCATCATGGCAAGTATATCTTCTACCTTACAGAACTTCCAACAAACGAAAGAGAAATAAAAAAATGGACTACAGTATTCGACATTCGGAAGAGATTAATCAGATTTTGTTTGATGGTAAACTAGAAAATCCTGTATAGATAATTTTTGTACTTGTAACTCGATTCATTAGGAGAAGGCTTTGCGAAGGAATCGTAAGATTGACGACAGGACAATGTCGCTGAGACATGATAACCATTTCAAAATGACACTGCCAATATTTCCAATTAGACTCTTGTCTTAATTAGTTTGCCAACGTGCATGCATCTACCGAAGATAAACTGCCTGGAAGACTTGGGACAAGGGATCAAACTTCTTATCTTCACAAAAAGCCTCTTACATGTACAATGATCGGGTAAAGCAATGTACTAATCCCCTAGAAGCCTTGACAAACACTTCGAATGATATCATACTGGCTGAAGCTGATTAAAGGAAAGAGCACAAAGCTACTCTATCGTATAGAGTAATGCGGATATCATTCGATGAACAAAGAGGGAGAGAGAGAATTAAGGTTTAACGTCGCGTTCAGCAATATTCCATCTATATAGTGACGATCAAACAAAATTCTAAGTATTCAAGTTAATAATTTAGTAATCCAACACATTAAAACACACACTTTAAAACTTATGTAACAAACATTTCTCTCAAATGACCCAAGATACAGTCTTCTTTCACCCGAATAAAAGACCTTCTAAAGTAGCTGCTCGATAAAAAAAATCTCTTACAATCTTAAAATCTATACAGTCGATAAGAATATGTTCAAGTCCCTGGCCGAACGAAATAAGAAATAGCTTACAAACTACTGGCTTCAACAATGTATGTCTATCTCATCAATGTATAGTTGAAACAAAGAATACTCGAAAGACGTTTGCAAGATTAATTTACTCAGAAATGGCCAATTCATCTAAAGGTAAAATATAGTGTTTATAAAAAAATGGTTTAATTTGAACAGTACTTGAAACCTGAAAATAATGCTTTCAAAATTAAGAACCAAAAACTATTTTAGTCTCAAATGAATCTGGTCGAAAAACTAAGCCGAAAATTCCAGCAACTGATATAGGTATTGTAGTAAGTGCGATTGCCAAATTGGAAGAGGCGAGTTTCACGTTATTTTCATTTGCCAGAATCTTACGACGTACAGAGAACAATATCTACCTCGTCATATGCACGAAAGTCTAAACTATAGGAAAATGAAACTATTGGTACTAGAGAAGGCTATTGGTACAAGCGAAGGCTAACATTGAAACTTACTGTATGTTAGCTTTTAAGATACGGTCATCATTTTTTAGGGGTACTGTTCGTTCGCTGTGGGTTAGATCTCCGACATCTAGTGCTGTCGATTAGGTGCCTTAATCTGGGGGTCGCTGGTTCGAATCCCGCTCGAGACTCGACCAATTTTCAGCACTAGGATCTGTGCTATATTAAGGTAATTACAAGCGTCTGGTCTGTCACTCATAATTCAGCCGTCGTCCATTAAAGAATATCCGCGTCCATAATCCAAAGACCTATTCCATATAACAGCATTAGCACCAAATTCAAAAAGACAATCATGTATACATAACAGGGGCTAGTTTCCTGTAAGAGGTCAACACTTTTCACTATTTACACTTTTTTACCATTTACACTATATCCGAGTGTAATACTAAAATAACGAAAATACTGTTATACGACCACTTTCTAAATGACAAAAGAATATATCTTCCTTCTGAAAATATATAAATACTTGCATGCAGGTCCTTAAGGGAAATAATGGTTGATGGGCTATATTACATACGTTTATAGTGACATGCCGATTTCAAAGAAAATCAACCGAGAAATGTATATAATATTAAAAAAGCAACAAAATATCACGTATTATATTGAACATGTATTTGTATAGCTATGTATGTATAGGAATTTCTCGATTGGAACGACCAATTCATCTCGATGCTGTAGAAAGAACTGAACATTCAACTCACCTACCAACCAGGTGTTTTTGATGAGAGAATAAAGTGAAGTTAAAGACAACGGACATTGAGATACAAGCGTCTAGTCAGTCATTCAGTATCTCCATAGATCTTGCACGCTACGTTCATACTTTGCTATCAGCATACCATATGTATCGCTAGATTTGAGAAACTTCGAGTGAAGGCGCTTGATGATATAGTCCTGTTTCACAAGTTTCAGTAATATTGTTTTGTGACGTTGATTAAAATCGTCACATTTAAGACAGGATCTAGCAAATGCTACTAGGCGAGATATGCAGCCATCTCTGGTATATTACTATCCAGACAGGGATACTTTACGACGTCGAAATTGTAATCATCTCTTTTGAGAATCCGATCTTCCTTATTATCAATGAAGCTTTTCGTTGCATATTTTGGCCGTATTATCGTTGGCTTGATTGTGTAAAGAAAATATTAAGAAAATATTCTTAACGATTGTGGTCTTTACTACAAAATTGGAGATCAGACATAAGGAATTATTCCAAAAGCATTTTCTATGAACCTATTAAATGTAATTTTAAATTCGGAAGTTATCTTATAACTTATAACGGCTCCACTGACCAAGATGAAATCAATTACTGTTGATACCTTTTGTCGTCGTAAATATGGAGATTCGGTGTGTGCGTCCAGTTTGTTTTGTGTTTTCATAAGTTCTAAATTCGCATCCTTTACATGGGCGCCTCCATTTTAGGTGAAGTGACCTTGGTGACCTACTCAAATGTTTTTCCGTGAAATGAAGCAGAATAACGTGTTTGGTGTTGATACAGGAGTACATATTGCCTCTTAGAATTAAATATGGTATTGTTTGAAGGGACAAAAAAACAAAAAAAAACATGGAGAAACAGGTCCAAAACAGAGACGGGCACTTTTGAAAATGTGCATATAAGGGAAATTATAGTAAAAAAGAGGCAAGATCCCAGTTTGGGACAGTGTCTTGCCCTAGACAGGAGCAATATGCGCAATAAATTAGAAGTTGATCGACTAAGCTATTCGACAGTTTGAAAAAAGTGGGATAAGGAAGAAGAAAAAGAAGAAACAATAAACTGACAAAAAACATAAAACTTTTTTTTTGAAATGACAATTAGGCTTACATTTAAGATAATTTGGGCAAATTCAGGTCGAAAATGGTGCAGTTATCATTGATAAAAGTATTTCCTAGGCAAAAGGGATTAAATGAACGAACCGTCGTGAATCATGCCTCAATGCAGCTGCCGGTGGTATCAGCTCAGCTCTGTTGTTAAACGCTAATAACTTGAATTCTGTTCAAGTGGGGATTATATTCAAGGACTACCTGTGACATATACTGTTTACGTGTATACAGCCTTGGTAGAATATAAAACTTATTTAATGGCCTTCAGGTATGCTGTCATAAACTGTCAGAATTTTTGGGTATAGACGTCATGTACCCAAAATAGTTGGATCGAAAGGATCGAAACTGTTCGACTCAAACTCTTCGAGTCCGTCAAGTCTATTACCCAAAAATATCTGGTCAATTTGACCCAATCCTTCTGACAGTGTAAGCTATGCATGACTTCATAACTTTGCTCTTATGTTTTTCTCTTCGTCTAAAAAACAATGTAACTTGTTCATGTTGTTATTGTGTATACTATTTAGGAAACAGATTATTTAAAAAAAATATCCAAGGCTGCAATATTATAGGAGATGTTTTTCAGCACCAGAAATACATATATATACTGTCAGAAGGGAAGAGGGAGGACAGACTGCATTTTGAGAATCTTTTTGTCGCACCATACCTATGTATGCATTCGACGAGGTGGTCACAAACTTTTTTGGGGATATTCATGAAGTTATGATTATATTCGTGCTATCACTCCGATCACTTATCAGATGCTAATTAACGTCATTACTAAGCAAGGACGTCCCTGCTTCTGTTGTCTCTCGCTAATCCGAGACAAAATTAATGTTGCCGCATGGTGAACCTGTACATGAGCGTCCTCGCTTCCCGTGTGGTACACATATACACTTGATTGTTAAAGCTCAACACGTGTACAGTTACTACCAAACATGAAGGCCGCAAATATGAAACACTCGCCTGCGTACATTGCGAGTAGCAGCCTTAAAACTGTAGAGTGGAACCAGCTTAATTGAATATTCTACTTAATCGTATAGGTTGTGAAATAAAGTCTTGGCGGCATCATTGGAAATTGTTCTCTCTTGCAGGAAACTAGCCTATGTTTGTGTATACTATGACTGTTTTTTTATTTGGTACTAATGCTGTTATGTGGAATAGGTCTTGGATTATGCACGCGGAGTTTCTTTAATGGACGGCGACTGAATAATGATTGATGGGCCAGTCGCCTATAATAAAGTCATACTTTCCTGGAATTATCATGTGATTAAAATGTCGAAACCGGATTGACCGTTGACCAGTGCAGACGTGCTTGTGCTTTGCTCCTCAAATACATGCGTTGTTGTTGTCTCTTAGTATAAGACTGTATGAATGGAGTGAAATTGCTGACCGGTGGGATTGTCAGGCAGTGACTGTGACCCCGGTCTTATTTCTGAAGTATTACCTGAACTACTGTGCAGTTGAAATATTTCTGCAGTATGAATCGATATGCAGTTCTGGAAAATGTGCTAGGTGGGGAAAGTGAAAACTTTGTTCAAACTTTTATGACGGACACCCAACCAGTTGCTGTTGTTGAAAGCCCGGAGGCCACAGGTTCATCTAACAGAAAGAGATCGACACCTTGGGACCGAGGTATTGGGGTGAGTCCTCTAAAAAGAGCTAAACTTGATTTACAAACAGAAATCATTCTCGAAGTTATCGGTAATATTGAAATCTCGTTTGAGAATAGATTGGAAGCACTGGAAAAGAAAATAACCGAACAAGTTCTTCACAGTGTACAGAGTGAAATTGATGAAGTGAAAGACTCTTTGACTGATAAAACTAGTGTTTATCAATATTGCTTAAAGCCCAAGTGAAGACATTCTGAGCAAAGTAAATAGCATCATTAAAGACGGCCTAAAGTTACGAGAAGTGGTGGTTCAGAAAGCTTTGAGGAGGTCCGGTCGCAATGGCAAAGCCGGTGTTGTGAGTGTTACATGTAGAAGTAAAGAAGATAAAGATTTTATTTTAGGGAGCAAAAAAACTAGAAATTTTAAAGATATTTTATTGCACACGAGAGACCTCCAGCGGAAAACAGGAATGTGGCAAATCTACGAACAATAGTCAACTGTGTTGGCAGGGACCGCTTGGTTGTGAAAGGTGATCGTGTTTTTGTCAATAGACCACGACCACAGGAATCCGGTGTCCACTCCGAATAACCAGTCTTGAGCTGACAGAGGTAATACATATGCAAATAGCCGCCGCAACGAGAATGAATGGGAGCAAGCCCGTGGAAGACGTCAACGTCGTTCGCCAGTGGGGTCTCGAAATGGCGATAGATATGCAAATAGCCAACCTGATGACCGAGAACGCAACAGTGATGGTGAAGCCCGTGAACGTCGTCGTCACCGATCACCCTGGAATAGTTCGTCGAATAACAGAACGACCAACTATAATGGGCCTGGACCGCGTAACACAGATTCTAACAATCGTACTTCTCATTAGGTAAAATGCGGCTTCTGGAATATAAATAACTTGAGTGTGGACAAATTGTCAGAAAACTATTTTGTAAGGGAACAGTGTCTTATGCCCAAGGACATGGACGTTATCGGCATCGCCGAAACTCATTTGACTAATGACCATGAAATCGATCTGCCCGGGTACACTTGGATTGGCCACAATCGTAAACGTTTGCATAGAAGAGCAAAAGTTGGCTCTGGTGGGGTGGGTGTTTTCATCAAAGAAGAGCAAAAGTTGGCTCTGGTGGGGTGGGTGTTTTCATCAAAGACTCTCTGCTGCAAACATACAAAATCGACATGATTGACAAAGATCGCGAAGACACTCTATGGATTATTTTGAACAACAAATACAATAATACGAATTTGGTAATATGTGTGTGCTATCTTCCCCCTGAGAATTCCTCACGTCCAGTCAGTGTCCACGATTTTTTAGAAAGGTGAGTTGTCTCACCTTTATTATGGGATCTAGAAAATTTCTGATTTTAGGGTTGTCCGAAGTACACGTATAAATATAGTTCCCTATTCTTTCTCAGACCAGAAAAGTTATCCTTCCGTGGTTGGCAGGCTTTGTAGGCCTATATATAGTCACTTAGCATGTACTTGATCCCTTACCTGTATTAAATAATACTCTGTTAATTGTTTTCCTTCAAGATATCAGATTAATACGCACTAAAGTATGGAAGCCTGCTGTGGTCACTCTTCCAAAGAATGACCTCAGCTCAGAGAAATACAGTTCAGGAGGCAACATGACATGTGTAAAGAGCTGCCCTACCATAGCTCCAGGGGCTGTACATGTATCTATGCTGGGTCTAGTTTCTGATGAGTGAAGGGGTCAAGCTAAAACTAGGTCATCACATGGACTGGTGTTAGGAATATATGTACACATGTATGTAGTGAAATTAATGAATCAATTGAACTTAAACTTAGAAATAATACTATCTGACATGTCTGAGAACTGAAATATTCTGAAATGGATGTCTTGCCACTGGTTGTTTCATGCACTCGAGTGTTCTAATACTTTCATTCAGTGCCAGTACCACTACATACGGATCAGCTTGGTATTATGGCCAGTTTTTCGTGTGTTTTTTGGGGGGCTTTTTCAAACAAATAGAAACTATTTTGAATTGAAACTCGGGGAAAGAAATCTGCTACTCCGGAAGAAGCTATTCTTTTGGTTTTTACTATTTCTATCTACTATTGCAGCCAGTCAATTGATAGTCTCTGAAAATGATACTCATACTGATATCACAATCAGTTAAAAACTATTTTTCCTGTGAGTCATAAATTATAAAATACTAATTTACAATTGGAAGTACAGTGCAGTAAATTCTAGATTATGCAAAGAAAAGTTCACTTGCGATGGATGGTATCTGTCCCAACCCTCAATCAAGCAACAGCGTTTATCTTCTGAACCACCTTTCTATATATGCCCATGGGCCTAGTTTGATAATTTGCTATGTCAAGTGTATGAATATCAGTCACGTGGTCAACTGTTATTCCAGATCACTCTCTATTGTGCTGGACACTATCTTGTAATTCGCCAGTCATAAATAGTTCTTCTGAAGCGATGGAAGGAATGAATATGTTAAATTTAACTTCGATAGTATAAGTTCCGATTTTCTAGGTAGTGTCGATGAAATCTTAACATTACAGAAAACAATTGTTCATTTAGAACAGAGTAGGCAATCACAATTAGTTGATACTGTACAAGAAGAAATGTTGCTTAAGGTGGAGAACAGAACTGAGTTCTTGCAGGTAGAAACAATAAAAAGAGAAGGATAGGAAAGCCCTGGTGGACGAATGATTTAACAGTATTATGAAATGATATGTGTATAGCTGAAACGGACTTTCTGCAGGCAAATGGTAACGAAAGGAAAAATAAGAAGGCCGTCTACTGTAGGAAACGTATTATTTGATAAAAACGTACAAAAAACCAAACGAGAATATCAAAGAAAATGTCTTGATAACCTTGAGCAATTCTCTAGTCACGACCAACAAAACTTCTGGAAAGAAATTGGCAAGGTAGGAGTTGGTAATGAAAGGGTTAAGCAAATCCCCATGGAAATAGTTATTGACGATGTGATTTATAAGGATAGAGACGTGGTGTTGAATAAATGGGAAGATGATTTTCGTAGTTTGTATCAACAAGGTAATCATTATTCTTCACATGACAATGATGTGGGCCGTACTGGCGAGTCATTTTCAGAAAACTGTAACCAGGACATATCGATAGATGAAGTGTTGAAGGCAATTTCAAGGTGTAAAAGAGGAAAATCCCCAGGTATCGATAATATCCCTATGGAAGCATTGCAAAGTGATACTGCAGTATGGTTTCTTCATCGCATTCTTAACATCTGTTTTGTAACTGATATTTTACCAAGCATGTGGTCAAGAGGGATAATTCACCCTATTTCGAAAAGTTATACGGATCCTAAGAATCCCCTAAGCTACCGAGGTATTACTCTATCACCGGTCTCATATAAAGTGTTTTGCAGTGTTCTTAATGATCGTCTGTCTTGTTGGGTCGAATCAGAAGGTTTGCTTGCTGATGAACAAAATGGATTTAGAAAGAATGGGTCTACTGTGGACCACTTGTCATCGGTCGTCAATTTAATAGAGACCAGAAATAAGCTAAAGAAATCCACATTCGCTGCCTTCGTCGACTTCAGCAAAGCATACGATAGAATTGATAGAGAATTGTTATTTGCAAAACTGCAGAATTTTGGTGTTTCCGGTCGTTTTATGACATGTGTGCAATCTATGTACAAAGATGTTAAAAGTTGCGTGCGTTAGGTCTTGTAATTGCTAAATGTAAACGCCTCGGTGATGTGAATTTTAAGACCTTCACAAAAATGTATGACATGTTAGTCTGGCCTGTGATAGAATATGCCATAGGTGTGTGGGGTAGTAAGGAACACTCGTGTATATATAGTGTTCAGAATAGAGCGATGCGTTTTTTTCTGGGTTTAGGGGAATATGCACCGAACGCAACTGTTGCTGGCGATATGGGTTGGACTCCTGTCAGAGTAAAAATGTGGCAGTCCGTTGCTAAACATTGGTCACGGATTGCTCGAATGAGCAACAATCGTATCAACTATAAGATAATGGATTTGTCCAATAGAATTGGGAGTAACAAATGTAAAAACTGGCACTTTAGAGTTAAGAAGAAATTTCAGTCTCACGGCGCAGATACTGTTGGGTTCGAGTCTTGTGATCAGTTACCGTTCCAAGTTGAAATGTTAGAAACCACCCAATTCCAATATGATTGGCAACAAACCCTGAATCAGACAAATAGCGCCCATTCTGTTGGTGGTAACAAACTCAGAACCTATCGTCTGGTCAAATCCACCTTTGGGACAGAAAGTTATGTATCTCAATTCATACCACAACCCAGAAGAAGCGCACTTGCAAAATTTAGATGCGGTGTGGCCCCAATTCGCATAGAAACGGGTAGATACGAAAACTTGCCTGTACATGAAAGAGTGTGTCAGACGTGTAGAAACGATGTAGAGTCGGAAATGCATGTGCTATTGCAATGCCCGCAGTATGCAGACATCAGGTTGCAACTCTTCAATGAGGCTCAGTGTGTTGCCTCCAATTTCCTTAATTTAAGTGACAAAGAGGCATTTTGCTTCCTCCTCTAACACCCGGAAGTGGTTAAATTTACTGCCAGAAGCTGCTATAAGATCCTATTGAGACGTCGAAATTTTAATTATGTCTAACATGCATGTATCATCTCTCATAACTCTTGTTGAGTGGTGCATATTTTTGTATATGTGCGGTGAGATGTAAATACAAATTTTACTACTACTACTGCTATCACTCCGATCACTTATCAGGTGCTAATTAACGTCATTACCAAGCAAGGACGTCCTTACTTCTGTTGTCTCTCGCTAATCCGAGACAAAATTAATGTTGCCGCATGGTGAACCTGTACATGAGCGTTCTCGCTTTCCGTGTGATACACATATACACTTGATTGTTAAAGCTCAACACGTGTACAGTTACTACCAAACATGAAGGCCGCAAATATGAAACACTCGCCTGCGTACATTGCGAGTAGCAGCCTTAAAACTGTAGAGTGGAACCAGCTTAATTGAATATTCTACTTAATCGTATAGGTTGTGAAATAAAGTCTTGGCGGCATCATTGAAAATTGTTGACCACTCTCTTGCAGGAAACTAGCTTATGCTTGTGTTTACTATGACTGTTTTTTTTATTTGGTACTAATGCTGTTATGTAGAATAGGTCTTGGATTATGCACGCGGAGTTTCTTCATACACAATTTTTTTGACTGTTCCCACCAAGTGGCGCCAGCGGTTGAAATCTGGGATGTACAGTATTCAAATATATTGCATACCTACTGAAACCCAATCTGGACGAAGATTTTTTTCAGCTAACAACACTATTTAAAATCAAGCAACTTACACGAAAATATCATTAAGCTTTAGAGGGAAACTGCCACCATTAAGCGTTCACCCTCGCATATTATATCACGTAACGCTCAATTCAATATAACCAATGGACAGTGGCATCAAAATCTTATTGAAACGAATGAACAATATTGTACAGAATTATCGGGTTTTATTATTCTTCGTTAGTTTTCAGTATTCTGATTGGTTAATCCTAGATGGATTATATACACGATTTCACATCGGACGATGATTTTGTACAATATCTTCCCATTCCGATATCCCATTCTCCAATCACTGTGAAATATCGCCCTGACGAGCCGAAGTTTGCCGAACGATCTTAGAATTCTTACAGTGTCACCCTGACAACCCGAATGTAGCTCCGAACAGTAAGTTCGCCAGTGTAAAAACGTTTTGTTGATAACACAAGATTATTCTATGGATAAAGATTTCTTTATTGCTGTGGAGCTGACGTATCATTTACAACTTTTTGAAAGCTACATTAGCTTCGAAAAAGTTGAAATATGTCTAACGAAACGTCAGCTCCACAGCAATAAAGACGTTGTTATTCATAGAATAGCCTTGTGTTAGATCGCCGACTTCTAAATGCCTATCAAAGAAGTTTTCGTTGATGTTTATGAAGAAACCATCCAAACAGTGGTGAAGGCAAAGGACAGTCCACGAAATGTATATAAAGGGATATTCGGAATAATAAAACACATATATGGTTCCCCTGATCTGTGGTGGTATGGCGGATTATCGCTATGAGACAATGTTTTCTCTCCGGGCGATAATTCACCATATCACCCCAGATCAATAACATCATATATATAATCTCCCTTCATGGTATCTCAGTGTAGAAAATTGTTGGCCCGTTCGCAAAACTAGAGTCGGAGAGTATTTTACCAAAGGTTTCGAAAATAACGGGGTTATTTCGTAAAAAATAACTACATGTACCTGGGGGTTTCAATGAGCTGCTCTTGTACTGAAGAGGCAAACATTTCTTCAATAATGAACCTTGGATTCGTTTGTTTGTACAATGTCTGGAATTAGGAACAGAAGGAACACATGCATCTCGCTGCATAGCATTGTTGATAACTGCTGGCCATTTCTCTCTTGTTTGTGTCGCCCAACATATCATTTTAGTGATGGAAGAATTGGTGTGCAAACACTTCGTGACAACCTTGATATACAGTACGGAAAATGGTCCTGTTATAATGTCGGCCCGGCACGCATAATGTCAAAGTTTATCGCACAATTCTGGAGTGTATTCCAAGATTCGATGGATTTAATTTGTGCTGCGAGAGAAAAGAAAGCGAGTTGCCTTCCCGGTTCTGCTTTGCAAGAATTTATGGAAAATCAATTGCAATAACAATCAACAGCGCGATACTCTGTCGCTAGATCTCTATATAAATTATCACCAATACTTAAATCATGATGATTTTGTCACTACAGATAATAACATCATCAGAATCCCTAATGAACAGTCGAAACCGCGGAATGGATGTTACTATAAACTGTCAGTGTTAGCCTTCTAAAACACTATCTTTCCAATCGCAATCCAATGCAGAGTTTTGGGGTATCCGTTGAATGCAGCTGCGTTGTGGGCGCGCATCTGGTCTATCTGTACTTACGTGAGACGGCTGTTTCAATCTTTATGGGATGCTGTGAAAAACTGTAGGCTATACTCATCTGAACAGCCAGAAACGTTTCGATCAAACCATGAGGCGATGTAGAATCGGCCATACACGATTAACTCACGAACATTTACTAAAAAAAAAGTCAGTCCCAAGGTGTATTCCATGTCACGACGATCTCACAGTGAAACATATTCTTATCGACTGTATAGATTTTAAGATTGTAAGAGATTCTTGTTATCAAGCGACTACTTTGGAAGATCTTTTTAGTCGGGTGAGAGAGGACTGTGTTTTGGGTTATTTGAGAGAATCGGTTTGTTACATAAGTTTTAATCTGTGTATGTTTTAATGTGTTAGATTACTAAGTTATTGGCTTGAGTACTTATAATTTTGTTTGATCGTCGCAATATAGCTGAAATATTGCTGAACGCGACATTAAACCTTAATTCTCTCTCTCTCTCTCTCTCTCTCTGATCTCCTGGGCTATATATTTCGACACTATACATGTTTGGTTAACTCCTGTTTATTTCGCTCATGTGTGCCCATGATAGATGCAAATTTATTGATTTCATTTATGTTAAATACTAAATTTCTCGACCTTTTCTGTCCAGGAGAAAGAGGAAAAGGGTAAGGGTTGGAGTGGCTTAAGTATCTTTACAAAACCGACTGTAGCGCGGGTAGCTCAGGCAGAAGCCGACAAGATAAACGGATATTCGTTATCACAGCCCGATGGATTATTTCGATATGTAATACAAACGTCTGGTCAGTCATTCATTATCCAGCCGTCGTCCACTAAGGAATTTCCTCGGTTATAATCCAAAGACCTAAGTCATATAATAGCATTAGCACCCAATTAACAGAATAATTCATACTATACATACACTAGGGTAGTTTTCTGGACGAGAGATGCGGTCAACAGTTTTCAATGATACCGACAAGACTTCAAGATGCTCGTTGATCAATATTCTTAATCCATATGATTTTCGTTGTAAAGTCGTTATCTAGCGTATGTCGTATTCTACATCACTGATTGAGAAAATATACTTCAGTAGACATTCGTCGACAACAAAGAATATGAACGTCAACAACCCCAAGACAGCCTGAGTGGTCATGTCATTTGGGCCCGTAATCCATCCATAGTATATCTTAATCTGTTCTCTGGCCTTGAAAAACATAAAAATAGGAATTACTTCGGTCACATTTAGGCCTCCCAGCAGACATATTTCCTATATTTTTGAAACCCTCCTATATTTTATTATAAATTCATAAATCCTCCCATAAGAACGTATACTTTTCGACAAATGCCCCTAGAATTTTGATGTTGCCCCAGTTTAGTGTACAAATGATTACTCATTATTAAGAAGTTTTTCATTGAAGGTTAAACTGGCAGAAAGACTGGCATGCAGACTTTTAACACCCTCCCAAGACTCCACTTTTGCGTCCTGCATTTCAGTCTGGAGGTACCACTGCAATCAGTACCACTACTGGTAATTGTTATTACAAGGCTACAGCAGTATTCTGGATTGTATGTGCTTCAGAAACTGGAATATGACTAAGGCAATACTATCCCATAATTCTCAAAGGATTTTGATCAGGCTGGACTGGCTAAGATCATGCTGGATTCTGCAACAACCAAAATACAGTGTGATACAATACATTAGACAACATCAGGAGCATTTAAAATACTCGAAACCGACGAAAGCGAAGAGCAGCTCAATAGTGAAGCAACGAAGCGAATGTGAATGAGCATCCGAATTCTATCCAATCCAAGAACATGGATGTAAACGCTCACTGAAAGCAGTATTTTGTTATTTTCACTGCAGTCCATATTCCAATGCCTGATATAGGTTGTAAACAGTCTAATATCTAGTCAATTTGTCGTTAATACCATAGAATTGTGTGATATCTTCATCTAGTCAGGTAGCGAAATGTGATTTTGTCATAATGTCATTACAGCCCATTGTTTTATTTCATTTATTTTCATTTTTTGTTTTGATTAAGATTTTAAACTAGCCATGGCCTCATGCCATTTTCACCTGCTGTTGGGCCTGAACATGGAAGTGTTTTGGAAAGAGGAATAGGAAATAGGACATCACATGCATGACTCGCATAATTGCAACCAGACAAGTATTGGTCGCAAGGCTGGCGTGGGCGAATTGATGTGTATTTATGGAATAAACGGGAATTTCCCGAATCTCCGAAATAGTCACAGGAAGTAGTTCGATAATGGTCATGCTTCCTTCCCAACGACACTCCGACTCGTGTAGATGATCGAAAGGTTTATCAAATGTGCTCGTATCAGCGACAATCATGATCACTGTCTGAGAAATCATCATCAAATGATAATCCTGTGAGATTGGCACATATTGACCGTATATCATAAACTTATTCTAGTCTGTCACAAAGAAGAGTGTAATTGATATCAACATGGTTTGATGTTTAGCATCGGGAGAAATCTAAATCCAATTTTCGAATGACGGATTAGACGCTTGTATCGTTTATCGATCTCTGTTGTTGTCAGTTATGATGTAACCTTGTTCTCAATCATCATTTAGCACAACGCCGGCGAAGTCCTAACAAAGTTTACAGGAGGTTATTTTATGGATAATTCCTTGGTGCTATGGAACTGACATTTCGTTGGAGATAATCCGATTTGATTATCAAAGAATACAACTATACGTAA
This sequence comes from Hanleya hanleyi, assembly GCA_036873755.1. Classification (NCBI taxonomy): domain Eukaryota; kingdom Metazoa; phylum Mollusca; class Polyplacophora; order Lepidopleurida; family Hanleyidae; genus Hanleya; species Hanleya hanleyi. The sequence goes on from JAVTVY010005357.1 coordinate 27,729, forward strand.
TTCAACACTGGTGTGAATGCGTGCGAGCCCTTGACTTAGATATAAAGGTGTTGCATTTTTTTCGTCAGTTTTCAGCTTTCGGTTTCAAAGAGATGTTGTACAGTCGAGGCGATCGTTAGATTCTTGGTATGTGCTTTAGAATAGGTTAACCGGAAGACTATACTGTGAAGTCATGTGGCTCTGTCAGTATGTCGGCATCTCTTCCCACTTCCCTTATATGTGTTGTAAATAACAAACGCCACATACGACATTCTATATTCAGCCGTTTTCCATAAAAGAATTCCCGCGACAATAATCGAAAGACCTATTTCATGACAGTTAGCATCAATTCCAAATGTATATGAAATAAAAATAATAAAAAATAAGATGGCTTCATATACTTCTTCAGCTTCGAGGCTAAGGAAGGCATTATCGCGAACCCAGATCGAAATGAGAATGTCGCAGCTGACATATCCGTAGATTTGTCAGAATGATCTCATTCATAAGCTACGTCCAGCCGAAACACTTATGATTACAACACATATAAGGGAAGTGGGAAGAGGTGCCGACATACTGGAAGACCCACAGGACTTCACAGTATAGTCTTCCGGTTAACCTATTCTAAAGCACATACCAAGAATCTAACGATTCGTGATATGAGTTGTATCTCAGGTACGCTTTTATTGTACCTGTTCATGTGGCAACTTAGATGATATGACCACACGGCCCCTAGCACCGGCATAAGCGGTATTAGATACAAATCTACAGAGCTATGATGGAAAAGCTCTGACAACTCGTATATTGGGAATTGGTGAGCTGTTTCGCTGTGACAACTCGTACACTGGGAAATGGTGAGCTGTATCATCGTGAGATGAAAATGACGGCATTTAACACAAAAGACTAGTCTGTAAGGCTCGATGTCGATCCAGCATCAACTTCCCACAAATGCCAACATATATCAAAGACCAAAAGGTCTGTACAGGGGGCGGGCCTCGGGGACGAAACGTCCACCAGCAGAATCTCGCCATATACAGACCTATTTCATGATAGGTAGCATCAATTCCAAATGTGTATGAAATAAAAATAATAAAAACAAGATGGCTTCATATACTTCTTCAGCTTCGAGGCTGAGGAAGGCATTATCGCAAACCCAGATTCAAATGAGAATGTCGCCGTTGACATATCCGTCTAGCCGAAAGACTTGTGATAACAGATATCAGGCCTGAACCGCTCAGGGTCTTCATGATGGGAACTTCCACTATCGTAGTAGTGCCGAATCCCAGGTTTTCGATAGTCCACTCTACCAGTACCGTCTTGCCAGTTTCTTATCTGGCTTGACCGTATCTGAAATCGGAATCAAAGAAACTGGGCCGGAGGACATTGTTTATCTTTACTAACGTCAACAACAACTAGCGGAGACCCCCCAGCTGCCAAATTGACAGACCTCATAGCTCGTTCACAACGGAACAGGGAGACGGAGCTGCATAAGACTCGGACCTAGCGAAATTTTGAGACACCTGGACATCTGCGCAGGCTGGCGTCCAATTTAAGTAGCCTTGAAATAAATCATGGGGCCATTGGATTCACTCTCTACATGCATTGTTCCAAGTACATAAGCCGTAATTACGGCATGTCGGACATTTTGAATGCGGGTCATACAAAGGTTTCACGAGAGCACAGGACATTTAAGAGGCCATATCGCTTGAATAATAATAAGAATACTTCATAGAGGACCTCTTGTAGATAAACAGGCGTCGTAAGGAAATCCAACACAGCTGCTTTCGCAGAAAAAAATTGGATTTTCACGGAGCTTGATGTTAACGAGTGAATAAACGAGAAGGAAGTGCTAACGTGGGCATGCGCGTGACTTGCAAAGCGAAATCGTTTTTCTTTATTGGTGATTCAGTGTTTGACATGACCAGAAATATTGCACAGAACATTTTACCATGTACAGCTGCTTTTTCATTCTATTCCTATCGCCATTACATATAGAAGAAAAGTATGTTGTTTTGAAATTTCACCTTTAGTTCAGTAATTAATAATAAATAATAATCGCCCTAAGCTTGTCCATTTTTGAATTGGAGGCCATGCTGAACGAACAGTCAAATAACAATGGCCTTTTATATAACGGAAGATTTGAAAGGACTGTTTGAACAAACAGCCGATATTACTGGTTCTACTCGTTAATGTTATCAGTCATAAACACATTTACATGGGATACCAATATGTTTATATTAGATAGAGAAGTGAGACTTTTGTTGACTTGTTCTCTCGTGTAAAGTGCTTTTTGTAATAAAGACGACTACTTCAGATAGGCATACTTTATTTAGTTTATCAGTGTCGCATTGTACACAAGTGTACACAATGTTGGTGCTTAGCACAAAAAATCTATGGCTACGTCAACACCACCAAAACCTTTTCAGGCCTTTGCCTACCCTGTAATTTTATGGAAATAAAATGTCTTTTACAAGACATCATGCTACCTTTGCACTGAAAGAATTCGTAATTTATGGACGTCGTTTGGTGGGTCAAACAAAAAACAGTTCAAACAGCTCAGAAGCCGGCGTGTTAATGGTAGAGGGCTTGACTTGAATAAGTACAGAGAACCGTAGGATAAAAGAAAAATGGTAAAATTAAATTCTTTCGCTTTTTAATCACGTTACATTCGAAAACCGAGTGGCGGAATTTCACTTAAGTAACCACCATATAATCTCGAATGTGTATCATTCCAGATGTGTTTTGTTCTGAGCATCCTGAGCATGTAGACTCATTATATCTGATATTTCTGTCAAGTAATGTCAAGTAAATTGATAAATGTGGTTAATAAAAACTGCGTGACGGAATTACATTTTGGGTCCATTTTTTAAAGAGTGGCCATTTTTGCTATTTTATAAATTTCGTATTAATCCGCTCTAAAAATTATTATTACAGACCCAAACACAGCAAATCTATAGTCATGAGTCAGTCCGACAATGCATGTATAATCGCATGAAGGCGAAGGTGGCTGCCAAAAACGCAAGAATAAATAATGTCCATACGGTCTTCGGACGTTTCAGATTAATTCTTCAGGTGTTTCTCACCCTTTTACTCTTCTTGACCGGTTCGGATGGCTTGTATAAATGGATCTACAGCCCAAAATGCCAACTTTCAGTGCAGGAGGTGTCCTGTTGATCTCGTGAAACGACAAATCTTGCTTTACCTGTCTTCGCGCAAGCGTCCTTTGAAACTGCCCATGGCTGTATAATGTGACGGAATTACATTTTGGTTACATATTTCGTGGAATTCCTGATTTAGAACATTAGTAAAGACGTTCTGTTCGAGTCCTGTTACAATCTGGCTTGTACGTGTTCAGAATGAGATGATAATACATTCGATTCCGAAAGAAGAACATTATTGCGCTTCGATCTATCAGCAGACCTCGCCATGGAAATATTGGATCTATAGAGTAAAACTTTTCTCGCAAAACTTGCCAACCATTGGGACAAAAGTGGAGCAAACATACTCACATTTTGTCCTGCATTGGCGAAGGCAAATGAATTTTCAATCAATGAATAAGAGTTGCCTGCTTGCATTGTGGCCGATGGTTTATTAATTCAGGAACTCGGGTATCCAACTATTATTATTTCCTATGTGATGGGCTAAACTTGATGGAAATTGATTGATTTTCTAGATATGTAGAGAGGTGGCATCATTTCAGCTCGATGATGATGATACATGCGTGTTATATTATGTACATGGGGATGCTTGGATGCCACTCTGTGATCTGATGATACCATCAATGACGATAGGTAGACTTAAAAATCATCACAGGGATCAGTGTTGGTTATTGTGGTGTTAGAAATATGCAGTCAGTTTATTTGTCTGTGGGGTCATATGACTTCTTGTCAGTACGCCGGTTTGGTTTTCCATCATCATTTTAATGTTGCGTTTAATTATACAAATTGCATGATTAGTAAATGGCACATTTCATGTATCCTGGCCACGTTTCACGGTTCTGCGACCCACAAGGTTTTCGGATGTCTTTTTTACTATTTTTCTTTCATGTCATCCGCATTTGCTAAGCGCTATTGTTTCATCATTTTTTCTGCTTATATGGCAAGACAAAAGATAAACTGGTGAAATTGAGTGATTTATAGATTGAGGTCAACCGCAGCCTCGGGGTGGCATACCGAACTGCTATGATACGCTTCAAATGTTCTGGTCAACATCGTAATGTGACATGTACTATTTGGCCGATGCTATGAGTAAAATTGGTGGACAGTGACTGACGAACTATGGATTTATCGAGATGCCTCTATATCATCGTTTCAGTTCGTTCTTCATCACCCAAATAATCCTGCAATGACGATATACATGCATGTTGTAGTATGCTAGATTATGTTACTGGCACACCGTGGACGTTTTGAATGTCCACTCCCCTCTGTGAACAAATAGAAAATTTGAAAAACTCCAAGATGGCCGCTCTGATGACGTCATTCTATAAACACATTTTCGGTCAATTATTTAAATTTATATTTATGCTATTTTGTCCGAAAAAACTACATAAAGCGTAATCGGATAATTTCATGTAGGATAAAACACCATGTACAACGAAAAAGGGCAAGACTGGCAATGTTGCTAAGAAGCCTGGCTCAGTTACACTGCAACATCTCCGAGTCAAAACTGCTGATCTGGAAAAACGTAGGACGGAGGAAACCAGGTAAGCGGTCTAGCATCTCGGCCACAAGCAGACACTACAGCCATCCTAGATGGAGTGAAGGAATGTCCAGAATGCTTGGCGGCTAAAGATGGAGAACAAATCATGAGTTTAATGCCCACCTACTCATTACAAGCGTCTAGTCCGTCATTCATAATCCAGCCGTCGTCCATTAGAGAATATCCGCGTCCATAATCCAAAGACCTATTCCATTTTCCATATAACAGTATTAGCACCAAATTCAAAAAGACAATCATAGTATACAAAAACATAGGCTTGTTTCCTGCAAGAGAAGCGGTCAACAGTTTTCAATGATGCCGGCAAGACATCATGATGTTCCAAAAATATCAAATCCGTATCGCTGATCAGTATTCTTAATCCATAATATTCGTTGTAAAGTCGTCATCTAAAAATGATGTATCTCAGTCACGCTTTGATTGTGACTGTTCATATGAGTACCATGAGGATCTTGAAGTACATGGGTTCATACGGCCCCTAGCCCCGGGTTAAGCGGAATTAGACACAAGTTACGAAACGTAGCGCCATAGATCTTGCACGCTACGTTCGTATTTTGCTATCAGCATGCGATATGTATCGCCAAATTTGAGAAACTTTGAGTGGAGGCGCTTGGTGGAATAGCCCTGTTTTATAAGTTTCTGCAACAATGTTTTGTGACGTTGATTAAAATCGTCACATTTAACACAGGATCTAGCAAATGCTACTAAGCGAGATATGTATACGCCATATGCAGGTCCCACTGGAATATTACTGTCCAGAAAGGGATAGTTTACGATGTCGAAATTGTAATCATCTCTTTTGTCATAAAGTCGACGAGAGAGAATGCCCGCTTCATTTTTATAGAGATATAGATCTAAATATGATGTGCCTGTAGGGCTATCTGTAGTTTCCTTCAAATCCAGTGAAGGTGGATATATATCCTTCACTGCGTCATTATATAGCGATTATCCACAGCGAGAAGATCGTCTATATAGCGTTTGGTGAATGAGAAGGAACGGGCTTTGAATGGATCGGTTTTTGAAAGCGCCTGCATATAGTCATATTCATAAGAGAACAGATACAGGTCAGCCAACAGGGGTGCACAATTAGTACCCATTGGAATACCTATATATGCTGCTGATATATTGTGTTGCCAAATTTCACATAGATATTTTTAATGAGAAATTCAAGCAACTCTATAAACAAAGAAACATCCCATGAATGATATCTCTTGTATGTAGTCGAGCTAAAGAATGCTTTATGGCTTCCGACATTAATATATCTACGATCAGTTTTCTTGAACACAGATACTATTAATGAACTTAGACGGTCAATAAGGTCCTGATGAGGGATTGTAGTATAGAGAGTCGAGAAATCCCATGTGGATACATGTCTGTACGGTATGTGACCTTTAGCATCAAGTTCTTCCGTAAGACATTTTGAGTTTTTTAATATCCACATACATTCAACGCCAGAGTTCTTAGAAATAATGCCGCAATACCTTTCCCAAAATGCTTTTACCTCCTGAATGTGAGCAAAGCTAAGAGTTGTTATTAAATATTAGCAGTAATTTAGTATTTCTGGAGTTGACCATCAGCCCAAGGGCACTGATCCCTGTGGGGAATAAAGTTCACGCGGTTGGAGTTTGGAAAGGTTTTTTCCCCCGCCTCGACTCATGAAATACTGGAGAAGCTGGCTATTTTATGTGGGACATGTTTTGCATTTGCTTATGCTTCAGGGACGGAAGAAACAGAGCTTCGTACTTGAAATTCCAGATTGGGAGCGACAAGTTACGTTTGACCCCTTAACGGTTTGGGAGAATAATCTCCAGCATCCCAGTTGGGTGAATCTGGTGGGGAAGACCCGTCCACCTCCAGAACGGGTAGAAGAGGCTTTGAACCTTGACGCTGTAGATATTGAATCAATACGAGACTCAAATAATTGTGTTGCAGAGGGGACGCAGAATGAGAAAGCAGATTAACACCAGATGTTGGCTGGATATCCCGAGGGTTCTCAAATAGCCGATTGGACTGATATTGGGGTGGATGTATCCGAATATTTCATACCGTTCAAAGGTAAGTTTAAAGGGAAAGACTTCGAGTCTCCTATTCCACCTAGATTCTTAGGTTACCCGGAACACTAGTGTGAAGTCATGTGGCTCTGTCAGTATGTCGGCACTCCTTCCCACTTCTCTTATATGTGTTGTAATTCCAACCGAATGCCCGTAAGAGTCCTGCTGCCTGAGGGCTGTCAGACCTATTTTGATATTGTATTTGGCGGTTAGGTTATGACCTATATCACATTACCATTTGGATGCAATCTATCTCCATTTGCTTACCAAACAATTGGATTGGTTGCGACTACAAGACTTAGAGTCTTAAGAATTGCAACTCTGCAGTATATCGTTGATAGGTTTGGTACTTCAGGTGAAACGGTTGTGTTAGCGCAGAAGCCTGCGACCCACTTCAGAGAGTTGATTTTGTCCAAACAGCATATTTAAGACGCTTCAGCGCATTACGGACAAGTGCGTATCACTCTCGCTGGCAGTTCCAGCAGCCAAATTATTAACAAGGGTGACTAACCATGCAATCTATAGGGCGGCAAAGCATAGCAGAGATATATCGGTGGACGGGCAGGAGAGAGAGAGAGATAATTAAGGTTTAACGTCGCGTTCAGCAAAATTTCAGCTATATAACGACAATCAAATGAAATTCTGAGTACTCAAGCCAATAACTTATTAATCATATGGGTACTAAAGGTCCAAACATATGGGTACTAAAGGTCCAATGGGTACTAATTGCGCACCCCTGTTGGCTGACCTGTATCTGTTCTCTTATGAATATGACTATATGCAGGTGCTTTCAAAAACCGATCCATTCAAAGCTCGTTCCTTCTCATTCACCAAACGCTATATAGATCTTCTCGCTGTGGATAATCGCTATATAAATGACGCAGTGAAGGATATATATCTACCTTCACTGGATTTGAAGGAAACTACAGACAGCCCTACAGGCACATCATATTTAGATCTATATCTCTACAAAACTGAAGCGGGCATTCTCTCTCGTCGACTTCATGACAAAAGAGATGATTACAATTTCGACATCGTAAACTATCCCTTTCTGGACAGTAATATTCCAGTGGGACCTGCATATGGCGTATACATATCTCGCCTAGTAGTATTTGCTAGATCCTGTGTTAATTATGACGATTTCAATCAACGTCACAGAACATTGTTGCATAAACTTATAAAACAGGGCTATTCCTCCAAGCGCCTCCACTCAAAGTTTCTCAAATTTGGCGATACATATCGCATGCTGATAGCAAAATACGAACGTAGCGTGCAAGATCTATGGCGTTACGTTTCGTAACTTGTGTCTAATTCCGCTTAACCCGGGGCTAGGGGCCGTATGAACCCATGTACTTCAAGATCCTCATGGTACTCATATGAACAGTCACAATCAAAGGTGACTGAGATACATCATTCTTTAGATGACGACTTTACAACGAATATTATGGATTAAGAATACTGATCAGCGATACGGATTTGATATTTTTGGAACATCATGATGTCTGTCGGCATCATTGAAAACTGTTGACCGCTTCTCTCTTGTAGGAAACAAGCCTATGTTTATGTATACTATGATTGTCTTTTTGAATTTGGTGCTAATACTGTTATATGGATATGGAATAGGTCTTTGGATTATGGACGCGGATATTCTTTAATGGACGACGGCTGAATTATGAATGACGGACTAGATGCTTGTATGTATATTAAAACTTATGCAACAAACAGATTTCTCAAGTAACCCAAGACACAGTCCTCCCTCAGCCGACCAAAAATAGTCGCTCGATAAAAAGAATCTCTTACAATCTTGAAATCTACACAGTCGATAAGAATATGTTTCACTGTGAGATCTTCGTGGCATGGAATACAACTTGGGACTAACTGTTTTTTTTCTAGTAAATGTTCGTGAGTTAATCGTGTATGGCCGATTCTACATCGCCTGATCATGGCTTGATCGAAACGTTTCTGACTATCCAGATGAGTATAGTATACAGGTTTTTTTAACTCCTGAAGTTTGTTATTATTCACAGTATCCCATAAAGATTGAAACACCCCTCTCACAGAACTACAGATAGAGGGTCTGAAATCGCTATATGGGATTCCAACAGGATCAGCTCATCATCTAGGGCTGCCTCTATCAGCCTCAGTATTACCTTTGATGCCAACGAGACTAGGAAACCAACAAAACACAATATCAATCTGTTGATCAAATCTACAGTCATATAATTGTAGAATATTCAAGATGGTGGGATGAGTCGAAGTTCCACTTTTAATCGCTCGAAGGCATGACAGTGAATCTAAGAATATGACATTTTTCCCCCTTTACCTTCCTATATCAATACCATCCAAGCCAACAATATAGCTTTTGCTTATGCAGTGAATATCGAACTTTTACATGTAGTCCATGAACTAGACCACTTACTGGTACCATCTTGAGGGGCAAAACGTCATGGTGATTTTCATATTAGATTATATATGTAGAGTATAAAAAATCATGCTGGCCATGTCCGGTCGGTAGCTTAGTGGCACAAGTGGGTCAATCCAAGATGGCGGCAAAAAGTTGCTATGATCCACGAGCTGCTTTATGTAATCGACCTAATTTTCACTAATGGTTTTTCAAATTGAACATATTGGTGTGTTTCAATTGTTTTGCAAATTTACTCATTCCTCCTTTGGAGATGCCATTTGCTTTTGAGATCCACCAGGTGGCGCTATCCGCACATGCATATTCGAGCTCGTTTTTTCCCCCTCTGCAACAAGAGACATGTTGTGACAAGGTCGCAGCGTGAGGGGAGGTCGGGATGGGCACATTTATGTGATAGCAGGTTTGATTTGATAAAAAATATTGAACATTGTTTATAAATGTCTTATATTTGTGGCTCAAATCTACACCTGCTATCACTGATGCCAGACTCCCAACAGTGGTGGTTGGGACGCCGAACTTGTAGTTCCCGGCTCGAGATGCAGCGTAAGCCACCTGTGATGATCTAGATCTGGTAACCTGAAAATACTCTTAGAGATTTCCCCTGTCGTGAGAGAAGCGTAGGGATGTCAAAGAGCAACCAATAAGACGGCGAAGAAGGGGGGTATGTAAATACCGAACCCAGGCCGACTACTGGGGAACCAGTAGATCATGTTGTTGTAGCCGTCTTGACCGCTCTGTGAAATCCCTCCGCCTCCGGCATGACTGTTAGTGATACTTACCTCAGGCTTGGGACTTGCTTGCTTGCTGGACTTGACTGTGGCGTGGTTCGCCCCCCCCCCTCCCCCTTTTTACGAGAGGGCTAGTGGACTATGCGCTGGGCTGCTACTACAGGTCCTAGTGATACCCTGTCAGTCTGGACCTGATGTCTCGTAAATAGAAGCTGGTAAAAGTCGAGTTGGCTGTGCCTGCGCAGGACTGGACTATTCCATCTGACGATAGGTTCCTTCACAGGTGCCAGGAAATCGTGCGAAGATACTGATGCTAGTAGAAAAGGGGCATCCATTGCAAGTTGATACGCCTCGTGAATCATCTTCAGCCAGTGTGCTATCATATACTTGGTAACATCGGATGTCACCGTCCAGTATAGTGATAGACATAATAGGCGTCTGAATCCCCTTGCTGGATCTGTGCAAAGTAGATAATGGCGGATGGCTCTACTGGATAGAGAAGGAGCTCATCTTCCAATCCGTTGGCGAAGTCCGAAAGTGCCGGAATCGAGTATAGGTGTTGTTCACAAAGGCCAAAACGAGTAGGCTCATTCCTTGTATGAATTCCGGGACCGGGCGGAAGAATGTTCTGGACCAACCCTCCGCTCCAGTGTGGGACTTTCTCTCCAAAGCGTGCCGTTCAGATATCCCTGTTCCTAAGGTGAAGACCGTAAGGAAGGCTGTAAGATAGTGTTTTCACTGGACTTGACTGTAGAAAGTTCGAGTGAAAACCTAAATAACGCTCTCAGGACGACCGCAAATGTTCCACCTGTTTGAGTTCGTCGAGGCTGTAATGCGATAGCTCGAAGTAGTGCAGAAATGCTGCCGGTCTGGCGGATATCCACCCTCGTGGACAAGCTTAACACCTTGGCTAGGGTTGGTCTGTATCTTTCGATGGCTCTAGCTGATGTTCACCCTCGTGGACGGGCGTAACACCTTGAGCTGATCTGTAAACTTCACTGGTACTGATCTGAAACTTATTTCCAGATGTAGATGAGGTAGAAATCTGTTACTACCGACGTAGAGGCAGCAACGGGATGGAT